>DWTA01000012.1:0-22817 GCA_018236805.1 Plebejus anna | reverse complement strand
GAATGTAACTGTTATGTTATATCAAATAAATTTATTTTTCTTTCTTTCTTTCTTTAAAAAAAATTGCGTTTTATGTAGTAACTGTTAACCATTAATTAATCTATTTATAATTCGTATCCTACTTCGTATCCCTATGAAAATAATATTATATCCTATTGTAATTCATAACCTAATATATAAAAAGGAAATAGGGAAAGCTGACATTTCTTGTTAAGGCTGAAAAGATAGAGATTTAATTGACGGTCCTCTAAATGTAAAAAGTAAGGTAAGGCCAAATCATTATAAAATATAATCATAGTAACTGCCTCTCAAACTTAGACCTATCTAATGATCACTTAAGTAAGACGTATTAAATAAAGATTTTTACATAAATTTTTACCTTTTATGTAACTTTAAGTAACTCGTTATCAAATGTATGCGGCCCCAAGTGTTATGTAATACTCCTGCCGTGAATATAACAAACACGGGAATAAAATAACAATACAATCACCTTGGTGTAGAGTTACGTGAGACCTTCATACTTAACGGGCCGTTAAAATCCGACGGGTCCTCTCCGCAGTGGCGCGGGGTCCGGGGGTACGTATTACTTGGCAAACTAGCTAGCAGTTAGCTACTCACAGTTTAAAAAGCGAATAAATCACGTGAACCTATATTGGGACTTGACTTTTCCTTCATAACGATAATAAATTATAAATAAATAAACGTTTATTGTATAAAAACATCTATTTACACATTTAAAATGAGAAAACCGTCACAACACAAATAATCAAGATTTTAAACAATACAGAATACAGATAAATACTATTATGATAACAAGACAGTAAACAAATTAGATTAAAAATATATTTAAAAAAATATAACGTGACTACTGACTAGGTAAAATAACATTTTTGTACAGAAAAGGCCTTTAATACTCTCTACTGCGAATTGGGATATAATAAAGCACTAGTACTGTAACTATTTAAGTAAGTTGTTATTTATAAAGAAGAATTTACGTCCTACTGGGTTTTCCTTAAATCAAAATAATATTATAATATATTCACTTTTTCGCACTCCAGGAAAATGTCTCAAATATATTATGTGACTCAAACACCCGCGCTGCTCTACAAGTAATGTTAACAGAGTAGTGGTGGGAGCTACCATTATGACGCGACTGCATCAGGAGGAGAGTTATGTGTTTTGAGTGTATGTGTCAACAACTGTTAATATATTATAAATATGAATATTTGGCATGCTATACGGCCTTAAAGGCGAGTCGCATCCAAACTTGATCTATAAAATTTGAAGTCCCAAAATACAAGATAATTATACTCTTGTATTCTATTCTTTAATTAAAAAGTAGAGCTACCATGATGATATTTTACGTAAACACATTCGTTAACTACAACTCCTACAAAACTTAGCAAGAAGTTTGACTTCAAACACTTTAATAAACTAAAAAATTAATTACTAACAAATAGTATAATAGATTGCTGTTTTCGTGCACCTGTGTTGCATTTTTTTCAGCGCAGTCTTTTCTATGAAAAATATGAAATGACGTAGCGCAGATTTAATGGAGATTTCATAAGAACTCTTCGCCTGAAAGGCTTGAAACCATAATTCTACTGCCTTTTGTTTCCTTTGTCTCAAGCCACGTCGACTGAGAACGCTAACGTAGACAACATTTTTGACGAACTATTTCTTTTAAAATCATCCCATACAATATTTTTACATTATTAATAATGACCTGTTAAAAGTCACGTATCTAAAGATATTCGTTCTATTTCGTTCGTTCTAATTCGTTACTACTCCTCGGTATTTATATTAGGCCTTTTGAGTTTTCCCATACAAAAGTGAAAAAAATTTTGGTCTTTCAGCGCTGCTACTTTCATAGTGAACTCTCTACAAGGAACATGTACACACCCTAAAGTATCATCACTTATTTTTGTTACACCCTGTAGATGCATAATATTAATTTATATGAATGGAGTTTGTTTAGCATGCATCTATCTAATATGTTTGATGTAATAAAATATTATTAGTAGTTTTTCAATCGATCGAAATATCAACATCAACCAGTCAATTCTGAGTAATAAGATCCATGTTTCCGAATACAAAACGGCGACTACTAAATACATCGCGAGACAGAACTAGGAAAACTCACGATATTACAATAGCACTGGAACATTCTGGAAAGCTCGTTATGCTACTTAGTAGATGAGATAAATGTCATTTTATTTTGCAGATAAAGACGCTCGTATGGCCCGGGATTCCCGCTTTGTCGGGGGCGAAAAGAATGGGTCGTGACGAGAAATGTGCCGGAATAATTTATCATTGGGTTACTTTCGAAAGAAGCTTGTCTCCGACAGAACCGCGCGGACGAAGGCTTATTTCTAATTCAGGGACGTGTTTTAGAAGGGAAGATAAAGCGCTGCGTGTGAATAACTGAATACAAACGATGACTTGCCAACACTGTTCCGTTTAAAATCACAGATTAAATGGAATATTTTTAATTAAATATTTCTGGGTGTTGTTTGAAGTACTATCAGAGAAGTTGATTCCTAGCCAGATTGCGGAACTAAGTAATTTGGATGAGATGAAAGATATGCGAAACACAGCCAACAGAACACAATTAACATTGAATTTACATGATCCGACTGAATTACGTTAGTCTGTCAACTGCCTAGGAATCAATTTCCTCGATAGTACATTGATTTATTGGCAGATGGCGATCTTATTTGCTTATATTTTCAAGTCCATAATGTTTGTGGTCTACCGGCTGGGCCTCGTAATATAGCTCGACTAAATTGAGTGAATCAGTAAATTGTCTATCATTCGATTTCTCTGATAGTACCTAATTGATTAATAGACAGATGGCAGATCTTATTTGGTCGAGGTATGTCACGCCATCTGTTTTTTGTCGGCTGTACGATAGTCCGACCAAATCACATTTGAGTGCTATTTATTTATGATTCTATTTTTCTGACAGTACATTTTCAAGGGGGTGCCAACTGCCAACTTGAAATAGACTTCAAGGGTGAAATAGAATGGTACAAGCTATTAAGCGTCGCCGCTGATTGATTCTGGAATCTCGCGTCATTGTGTCCTTAGATTTATTTCCGTTTTCTCGTTTTATTGCGCGCACAGATATCGAAACACTCCTAGATTTTATCGGTTAACCTTCGGTCATAAAATAGATTTGTAACCAAAGGAGCATATCTACTACATAAATGATTCACGCGCCAAAGAAACAAATTCACCCGATAGATATAAAAATTGAGATATAGAGAGAATTTATCGCTGGATTGTGTAAATTATCGCGTAATAAAATATTCAGCGCGGGGGAATTGTTTTTCTGTGAGCTTATTTTACTACTCGCCCGATCCGTTTACTTCGTAGTTACGTACCTGAAACAAAAATATATTGATGAGTATATAAAAATATTATTATGTCACAAAATAACATGATTATATTATCATATTTGACTTCAATACATTATTTTATATTAATTACTAATAGTTGACCCGGCAAGTCCTCTTTTAAAGTGCAAAAAGTAGCTATTGGACGATTCCCTAGGCCTACAAGATTTCAGACCCCAAATTTCAGCTCAATCGGTTCAAGTTTTAACGAAACACCGCGACACAAGAATTTTATGTGTGATATTTAAAGGAATTAATGCTGTAAACTATGTGTCATGTGATATACGATCACATAATTTTAACATGAAAGCATTTACTTAATTTACTCTGCTCTTTAGTGTAACAAACTTTACAGTTTACACACTTAATAAAGTAGTAAGCGAATTAAAATTCCTTTAGTTCAGTAACAAAAGCGTCGGAGTAAGTCTTAGCTGTAACTCATTAATGAGCGAATTGTCTGTGCTACGTAAACTTAATGAAGAGATGTAAAATATATCGAGTTATATAGAAATTATTGGAGTATGTTAATGATATTCATAAAATGCTATAAAATGGTTATAGATATATTTTGTTTACAGTTTAGAAGTCAATTCAGTTAAGTATGTAGTAGAATTACTATCAGAATAAGTCGCGTTAAGTCCCGAATCATAAGTTTCAATTATAATGCATCGCGAAAGTTTAAAAGTTCATAATAATTATATTACTACTTGTCCTTGCGCCGCGCCGGCGCGACGGTAGGTGTAATACCTACCTCTATCTTTAGCGAATTTTCGAAAATGTCACACATTTCAAACTTTTTACGCATCCCAAAAAATTAAGTATACAACGCTAAACTTTTTCTTGCAACAAAAGTCTCATAATTATAACAGCACAAACTCACACATTGTGAAAGTACTATTGTCCTAAGTTTTCCGCACGATAAACAAGATGTCCTGAAATATGCAAATTTTTGAGTGCGGCAGCGGAGTTCGGCTGCAGGTTGCTTAGCATAAACAAATCAGCGCTGTTTGTGGCGTTAGACGCGCGAATAAATAATACAGACCTCAGACGGTAAATCACTCTAATGTGAATAACAACGCCACGTTAATCTGCTTCTGTGCAAAAATGCTTTGTGGCATTATGATTATGACAGTGTACACAGAAATGTCAAGATGTAGGATCATAATGAAAGCCAGCTTTTTTAAATCCTTTTTTACGATAGTTACATAACAATAATAAAAGTTTTGGTATGGCTCGCAGTATGTAATAAAAAACTGTTGACAATCCGTCTATCTTATTAATTTTCTACCAATTAAAAAATGCACCGCTTAAGAAGTTAATTTTAAAAATTAACCTCGACAGTAAAGATTTAACTGTACTAATTTCCTACAATTATTATTTATTCGTTGCTACGATTTTCACTATAAGATAACATAAATAGCCTTTAACAGGTTAAAAATAAAATTCATTTTAGAACACGATGGCGGCATTATTACAAATCAATAATGTCTTACAGTCAACCACATAATCCACGAAAAACACTCGTATGCGAAATGTACTGCAAAATTTAGAGATCTCTTTAACAAAGTAGTGCGTTCAAATGAGCGTTATCTCGGGCTTAGTGCTAATACTAGTTACCGCAGCGTACGCCGGCAATATCCGTAACGACACCTGCAGTTTCGTGTACGACTTAACCTAATGAGTCAATAGAATTTTATTCCTGTTGCGGTTATACACTTGATTTACTTAGTGAAGCAAACAATAAGATAGTTATGTTTCTGAGACGATCTATATTATCGCCTTGCCTATTTTTAGGAGATAATAATTAATTAATGAGTCTTAGAGCCTGTTTCACCACTTCCTGATAAAGTGCCGGATAGGTTAACCACAACTTATTTGAAAGATTCTCCATACTCTGTCTGTCAAGTTAAGTGGCGAAACAGGCTCTTAGTGAAGCTAGTAACATGATAGTTAAGTTTCTGATACGCTCTATATTGCATCGCGTATTATTCTATGGCAGATATTCAAAAGCCAATTAATCTTCTGTTCATTTACATCCGCAGCCAGTTCAGTTTCAGATATTATACGTTTGTCACAACAGTCCACCCATGGGCCATGACTTAAAAGTAGCGTAAGCGTCTGAAATATGAAATATGCGCCGCAACCAAATCTATGACTCAAACTATAAACGAACCTAAGAAATCATTGTTTTAGCTGACATAAACTAAAATGTATTAAGAAAAGAGCGAATATAGTTAACACAGGAAGTATATATTATAGTCACTGCAAAATATAATAAAATATTATTATGAAAATGTTAAAAATATATTTCATTATAACATGTCAACAATATTCTTTCTCAGAAGTAGCGTTGCGGCGACATTTAAAGATGTTTCCGACGTAAACTGAGGCAATTAAAGTTAAAGGAAGCCCAGACGAGTGTAAATAATAAACGAGATTTTGTAAGATATATCGCGAGCAGCCACAGTTATGAGAATTTAATGTTTACAGTAAGATTCAAAGGTTTTTTGGCTGTACACAAACGTAGTTGGTAAACGGAAAAATATTCAGTACTCAGTAAAATCAAAACTTCTTTGAAATATTGCAACTTCATAACAAGTTCGTAGCTACAAGGTAAATTTAAATATTCGTGTACAAAATTGCTAAGGCATTCTAATTACGATTGTATTACACGTAAATTTTAAATCTTGTAAGTAGTTTCACGTTAGTTCGTAGCCCGTAGCTGCGGTATGAATATCGTAGCCGCTACGCCGCTACGGGACCACGGTTTGTAGCGTACAGATTCTCTAATAGGTGACCAGTGTAAGTGGACCTTCGTAGCATACTGGGACCAAGCTAGGAGAGTCCACATTTCACTGGTTGGGTCATAAATTATATGCAATTTCCGGAAACCACTTTAGGTGTGAAAAGTTGTTTAAATGTAATAATATTTTCACAAGCATTTTTAGTTTTAACCCCAGCTTAGTATTCATGATATTCTAAAGTAATTATTTTTGAATTAAAATAATATAACAGAAACTATGTATTTCTACGTTAGGTCCAATACAAAATATGGTGCCTAATAATATTATTATGACATACAACAAAAATAAACGTAGAATCATCAAAGTAATAAATAATTTAAATTTTAAGTCGCGCAATTAAAAGTTTGCGTAACGCGCAAGATTAATTTTGGCTCGTAATTGCGTTTAAATATTTAAGATCCTCCAAATTACCTTTAATGAAGTTAAAAAAGTGCGGTTCTCACATTGTAACTTACGCCATTAACTCTTCCCCGAGTTTTATTTACTTAGGCCAGTCCGTAGAGATCTGAACAGATGGGTTCATATTTTATACAAATGTGATCTAAGTTATCGGTTTCTAATGAATTTCAAGTATCTACAAAGGTTTCAATAATGAACAAAGTATAAAAAGTTAAACGAAATACGACTAGGTAATAATGTTAACTTTAGTAAGAAATATGAAAACACGCGCGTGCTTAATTGCAGTAATTGCTATTATTTATTTAAAAAAAATGTTTTTTTAATAAAACTTTAGTCTATTTACTGTATTCATTCTATTTTTATTCTGTCCCAAAAATACACAATTGCACTCTGTATAAAAATGTTTTATTCCATTTAAAAGCGTACAACGTAAGCATAGTTGATACCCAAAAATAAACTGCCAAAGTAAATACACTTAATACCTCATATGGATAATATAAGCTTATTCTAAACGGTTTATATGGCACATTTCCTCGTGGGGATTGTTGTGTCTTAAGGAGTAAGCAAATAAAGTAAGGCGTCACCTGCTTCTTAGAGCAGTCTTCCCACGCACAATGCTCATTTGCTTTTATTCTAAAACGATTATTTCGGTTTCTAAGTAATATTCGCTCGTTAATTGAATATGTTTGTTTAGTTTTAGCGCATTAGTTTGTGTATGTTACAGTTTTGATAGCGCGATTTAAGCTTTAACGCCATCTAGCGTTAAATGAATTAAGTTTTATACGTGAAATATATTAAAATGTTTCTTCATTGTTTGAGTAAAGTCGATTGTTTACTATAATAATACCAATAAGAATAAAGAATTTATAATAGAAAGCTTATAAGAATACTATTATTAGTTCAGATTATTTTAAAAATAACAAATGTTTAAGGTAATTACAGGTATTAACATAAAATCATGCAAAGTAGAACGTACTACCCACAAACTTAACAACAAAATAACTAGTGCACCTACATTTTTTCAGAAGACTTTATCGTTTAAATAAAATTCCTGGTTAAAAACTAACTAAATTTTATCATACGGGGAAAATAAAACCAGGATTCAGCTTTAGAACTTTAAAAAGACTTACCGAGTACATAAACTGAAGTAATTAAAAAGCAACTAAAAATGTACCGAAAATTTCACTTGTTTTTTCTGTTTTTTAGGTCGAATAATCCCAGGATTTGGCGGGTTAAATAAAAACACCAAGGATTAATTTATGGATATCTTATATAGGATAAAAGAAACATTTTATTTTTAATAAAATGTAACCTGTACTGATACTAATAAAATACAGTTAAGAGTTTTTTGTCGTTTAGTAAAATGTTGTTATTAAGTATACCAATCGTTATAATCTACTAACACAAATAGAGTATTTGGGTAGACTCACTCAGTACAGGAATAAGGAAAACAAAATTAAGAAAACATAAAATATGGGAGGACGAAATACCCGAATTTCGATGCGTAAATATAAGTCAATATCCAAGTTTGTTCTTACTTAATTACGTGTTGGGTTAATAAAATATACATGCGAGGCGTGTGATCAAAGTCAAAGTAATTTTCAAAGATCTAATGGTATCGATTAAACACATAACACTTCAAGGGAACTTCTACTCGAGTAATCAACAAGCAGGAAAGATAAAACCGAAAGTTCAATCGTAATTTACGTCGTAACAGTCCCCTGGCTCGACTCGGAGACGCGTGATATGGTTAGGCTTATTAACCGACTCTAGTTAGTTTAATGTAAGTTAAGAATAACCGCAGCCGTCATTTTAATACTCCTTTGTTTGTGATAAGCTCGTGACAACATTTTAACCGCATTTTGAAGAAGTTCTCGGGCTGAAAGGACTCAAGACGTTGGAAGTGCCAATTTGCCGTGATTGTGAAACTTTATAAGTATGTTTGACTGTGTGGTTCGGTTAGTGTAGTCAGTGTGTCACTAGTGGTTTCGAACCGTTTAAACTTGAGATTTGCGAATAATAAAAAATAAATTTACGATCTACAGGTATGTAAATCCATTATACTTCTGTGTGTCTGTCTATGTCTGTATGACAGACAAACAGACAGACAGACGGACAGAAGTCCGTCTGTCCGTCTGTTTGTCTGTCTGTCTGTCTGTCTCTTTGTCTGTCTGTCTGTCTGTCTGTCTGTTTGTCCGTCTGTTTGTCTGTTTGTCTGTTATCTCTTCACGCCTAAACTGAACTGAACCGAGTTTGCTGAAATTTGCTACGGAGAAAATATATTTTCATCCCGAAAAAAATTACGGTTCCCGCGCGATTTACAAATTTTGGTGCAACGGAGTTGCGGGCGTCATGTAGTTCAAATATAATTTGATTATTATTATTAAAACCACATAATTTACGTTTTCTTTGTCAATATACTTGTATAGTGGCAGGCACTAAAATTAGTCTTTAAAATCTTAATTGATGTTTGTGTAACACTTCACACACCACGACCCTCTACTTAGACGGATTATATTCACGTCATTAATCGCGCAAATTACGTTCCCGTGGTCTGGCCGGGACTGAGGCCCGGAATCCTTAATTATAGCCATCTTTACAATTTGAATTTTAATGGTATAACCTTTGATCAAATGTCATGTAAATTATTCAATAAAATTTATTGTTCATCAAAAATTCTTGTTCAGCTATTTATGAATAATAAATGTAAAGTTTTATAGTAATTCGTATAAAATGCTGTAAATAAAATTCAATTTTTTTAAAACTTTATTAGATACTTATTGAAATTCTTTTTCAATCCACAATGACGCTAGTTTCGGGCCCAGCTACCGGTTTGGGAACTAGCCCGATGAAACGCGAACCGGCATAAGAAACTCAAACGCAAATAAAAGTGTTATGAAACTTACGGAAATCATCTTTAAACCGAAAAGTATTCGAAGATCATAGGTATTATTCAAAAATCAAAACGCCAAGTATCAAAATTAATCCACAGACTAGCAGAAAATTGTTTATAAAACAATTGAATTGGAGCCAATAATGGCTTGTGTCAGAGGCGAAATTAAAAAATCAAAACGTCAAGTATCAAAATTAATCCACAGACAAGCAGCAAATTGTTTAAAAAACAATCGAATTGGGGCCACTAGACACTAATGACTCGCGTCAGCGGCGTCAACGATCAATCAGGCGCGATCCATCATCCATCACTGACGCCTCACCAGATGCCACTGCCGGCTGATATTAAGAATCAATTTCCATAAATTTTCCTTATTTTTTAATAAATTTTTATATATTTTTAGATAAAAGTTTCTAGGCCGCTGCCTGCGATCGAGAGATTTGATAGATTGCCGATGCTTCCGAATTTGAATTTTTAAGGTAAACGCCTAGTCGAATATAGTCATTTTCCAATGAATACGTAGTCATGATTTAGGTACCTTATTTCAAAACATTAAATACACGATGATACTATTATCCTCTAAGAAAATGTAATACAAAAATATATTTTTATTTCTTAACTAATTATTAAAAGGGGCAATAATTCTCTTAACGCGTACACTCGAAATTAATATTGACAATCCAATGTAGACCGTGAACGAGAGTCAGGCACCAGATATTATATTGAAATAGGATTACCATAAAAAATTCAGTTGCGAGCTTAGATTCGAAAAAAGGTGTAAATTGGGTAAATCCCTTATGTATTTTTAATTCGTCAAAAACAAGTTAATCGCGGGCTTTGGCGTGGGCACACGTATCGGACACTTTTATGACATCGGACACTTAACGCGCGGGCTTAAAAGGGTTGACGAGACTGACACCTTCCCTTCCCTGCCCTTCCCTGCGCGAGGTATACCTTCATTATAGCGGACACTCATTGATAATTAATGGCGGTGCCAGAAAACAAACGGTGGCACGCAGCGATTTATATCTCCGGCAAAAACGAAACGAGTCGCGCGATAAATCATAGTAAAAATGAAATGATAAATGATTGAGGAATTAAACTTATATGCAAATGTTCTAAGTTCATATTTTACGGAAATACGGCATTAAAAAAATTAAAATGATAATAATTCTGTTACAAAGAAATAAATTGATAGAAAGGGATACGAAAAATATCTAAGGGAATGTTACAGTTATCCTGTCATATCGTTACAATAAATATGATTTTAAATTCGATACCAAATGATAAGGCGTAGGGCGAATTGTAAAGAATGCCAGCTATCAGTATTAAACTAGCGGTCGAAGATGTCCCCAGGTAATACCCACATCAAGTTTCGGAAATTGCATTAAGCACATTCGAGGTCCAGGAAATTAAACCTCCGAGGAAATTATCGAATGCCTCTCAAGCAGAGACCTCTTTCTCTCATTTTCACGTGACTTTTATCGACGTATCAATTCCGAAGCGATGCGAATTGTTAATAGTATAGAAATTTTATATTTGATCATTCCCGGTGTCATCTGGCGTCGTATTTTAAAATTTATAACTTTTATTGCCGCAGGAATTGGCCCAAGAGAATTTGAGGAGGTAATCGTATTAAATCGAAATATTCTTGATTCCAACGCTTGTAGCGTAGACAATTTTAAATTCAAATAAGTAAATAAGTACATAGTTACTGCCGGGGTATTTTTTTTTGTTAAATCCGTCAACCGTATATCCGTCAATCTATTTTACAAAGTTGCAGCTTAAATCAAAAAGAAATCATACGGCCATTCATATAAAGACGATCGCTTCTTATTCATTCTATGAGCGTGGTGCTAAATATTTGCTAATTACTTTAGCAATCTACCGACTACTAACCGGCAACTGCAATAATTTAATTGCATTCCTATTGTATACAACTGCTCCTGGGTGTACAGTCAAGTTGTATTCGACAGTTCCAATAGCGAAGTTAAAAAAAATATTTATAAAGCATCATAACAAGCATCCCAAGCACCATGTCACTTATCTCCATATAATATTTTTGATGTTATATTGCTGTCAAAATTATTATCGAATACAACTTATCTAAATAGGCATTTAGACAACTTGTATTCGATAATTTTGACAGCAACAAACAAGTTTGTTTACAGGAAAAATGGTAATTAGTGGCGGTTTCCACTCGGGGAGAATTCTAGGAGGTTTCCACACTAATCCCCTTATATTACTAATAAACGTTCTATAAGCTGTGAATAGTTATACAGTGTTTTGTTCCTGTCACACAAGTGACATTTTTAATTGGATTGAAGAAAACAAAACACTGTATAACTATTCAAAGCTTAAACAGCGTTTAATAGTAAGGGGGTGCAAGTATAATGATGTGGTAAATAATGTCCTGTACTGTACTCAGCGGAAAGAATTTAATTTTACTTCGACTAAGACCTGGTCGAATATTAAAAAACCAGTTTACTCAGATTTTTTATTAAACATTTTAGATTAAAGTGGCAACTGGCGTCGACTTGTTTCGACGATTTTTAATATTATAATCGTGATAAAAACGCTGTAATGCGCTTGACACATTTATGTTGCAAGATTTATTTATTGTAATTCTAGCTGACCCATTTCTTGAGATTTCTACTCGCAGCTTTACGATAGTAAAAGATAGAATAATCATATTTTCATATCTAAATTAATTTTATTTACTTTTACAGCAAAAGGTTTATTTGAATGTCATATCATGTCAAATAATATTGTACTATCCGAGGAATTGATTCCTGGGCAGATGGCAGACCTACGTTTTATGGTTATGCCAAGTCAATGTTATAATGTTATCGGCTTGTCAAAATCCATCAAACTTACCTAATTCCACCATCTGCCTATGAATCAACAGTACCTTAAAAAAACTGATTTATAGCCAGCTGCCCTACTTCATTTGGTCAGATTATGTCAATTCAATATTAGTCATGAACTGTGGCTGAGTTTGACCTAACGCTGCCAAATTTCGTAAATCTGCCTATAAACCAACTTCTCTGATACATTCAACTTGAGTTGAATGTGGAACTTGTGTTCCATCGAACATATTTCATAAACAAAGAAAGAAAACTAAGTAATATGGTATCGATCCCGAAGGATAGTATTCGTTTCGGCGGAACTTTTCAATCCCCCGGCGTTTCGGCCGGACAATCTTATCCGGGAGGGAGAGATTTTCCACTGCCCGTCGCCCTCTCACCTTGGGGGATTTCCCAAGACGCCACGCAGGGCTTGGACGATTGGATTTCAAATCTTTAAAGGCTTTACATTTATAATATTGCTTTATATGTCATGACTCACAATTATAGATGTTAAAGAAACGTACAAGTTCGTCGTGCGGATATATTCATACTCATAAATATGCAAAAATATGTCTGTCTGTGTGTTACTTCCTCTTTACGCCCCATTGTGCTGTGTATGGAAATTTTTTGATTACCAGGAAAATATTTTTAATTTTGGCACAATGGAGTTGCAGGCGTCATCTAGTTAACTATAAATAAAAACTAACCTATTTCCGTTCTCGAGAATGAGATCTAAATAGGTTTCTACTAAATCGCATCATCAGTTGTACGTGTTCGTAAAAACCCATTTTTATAGCTTATAATACAATACTATCACTAATTTTCATTGCCTTTTCTTTACTCTCTCATTGCCTTCACGACTTGCTACTACTATCAGATAAAGACAATATTCAAGATACCGTAAGAAGTGAAATAAAATTCTCAACCGCTTGAAAATCTTTTCCATGTATAGTTAATGTGTCAGTTCGGCAGAAGTCTCGGAGATAATGCCACTGCAATACCTGATCGGATCGAATATCGGATCGGATTCGCAAATTGGATCTAATGCGGCGCTTACGATACGCTATGTTGGTCTACTTGAATATGACAATGGTTCTTTCGCTTTGAATTCTGCTACGGTCAGTGCTACTAGAAAATATATATCTTGGTATTATAGTTGCAATTGCATACTTGGTTACTAAATGTAGAACATCTATTCTTACTAATATTATAATTGCGAAAGTGTGTCTGTCTGTTATTTCTTCATGCCTAAATCGTTGAACCGAATATGCTGAAATTTGGTATGGAAATATTTGGAGTCCCGGAAAAGAACATAGGATATACCTACTTCTTATCTCGGAAAAATGAACGATTTCCGCGCAATAAACGAATTTTGGTGTAACGGAGTCGCGAGCTTTATCTAGTACGTCCTAATCAAAAACATCTTACAAGAATAATGTTTTAACTAATGTAATTTAAAATTACCGAGTTACATCAACCGTTTTGAAACAAAAATTGTATTGGAAAAACAACTGAAAATAGTTTCAAATGTAATTCTATTTTTACGTGTAATCTTTATGTGGTGTGTTTCATTTGTTTCTCGATAGCGCGTCTTGCGCGAATTGTGTCAATAGGTCGGAATAGATTGCTATGTTTTATGTAGTGCTTCGATAAAATATTATTACTGTGTATTGTGCCGATATTCCTAGCTGCGTGAATCGGAATTTAAAAATACGCAGAACATTATTTTTTCAGTCACGTACTGATTTTTTATCTGTTCCTACTACATAGGACATAGGTATACTAATTGTATTAGACATGTAAAAGTGTGGCTGTTTGTTGCCTTTTCAATGAAACCTATTTTTATTAAATTTAATATGGAGATTATACTTTGAGCCCTAAAGCTATCAAAGTATCCATTTAAGGCAAACTCAGGGCGAGGCCGTCTCCACTTCCTCTCTCCGCTGCCTCGGTTTGCTTCAAGTCGAGGCTTAAAGATGAGGCTGATAGGCGCCTTAAAAGACACGACTTATTAAAAATAATAATAACTCTGATATAAACAAAAATTAGGTTAGATATTTAAGACAGAGGATAAACACTTGCTTATCTTGGATAAATGTACAAGTGTGTTTCTAAGCGCGCAAATGTCAAAGCAAGAAAGTTGCGAGCAACAGCAGAAATTAATCTTGTAAATGGACTACGTTACAGTAATGTTCTCTTACATCCGAAACGAGCATAATCAAAGTTTATTTGCATTAGCCTATGGCAGTAAGAGTAGTGACTATGAAAAAATATCGTCCATGTAAACGACAATGCAGATTATTACTGGCCGCTAGGGGCACGTAAAGAGCTGTATAAGAAATGAAATGGAGGGCCTCGCTCGATAAAATACGATTTGGTGTAAGTGGAACATTAAGCTCCGTCTAAATAGTCTGTTTTTGTTGATACTAGTTCTTATTGTGAAACTTAATTTTGCCTCAAATCTTCTTTATAACGTTTCGTGAATTTCATAATATTCTTCATCTTGTGATTACTCCAAAACGTAACGTTTAATATTTAATCAACGATTGATACAATTAATACCTAGGTGCTCATTAATACTATGAAGATTATTGCGGGACGCAATAATCTTCATAGTATTAATTAGTTTTACTAAGAAACAGTTATTACTTCTTAGTAATAATATAATTGAGTGTCTTATTGGATCTAGAGAAACAATATTGTTTTACTTATCCTCCATAGAACTCGGATGGATAAGCGCGTAGTTGAAACTACAAAAAAGTTGAATGTTACAACAAACTACAAAAAAGTGAAAAACGACAATATAAAGCATTAAATTAAAATACACGATGTTATGCGCAATACATTTTTCGTTATCTCATATCTAAAGCATTCAAATTTCATGTAAATTGCTAGTTTTAATTAATGAAATTAAAGTACAAAATAAACGAATTCTGAGGGTAAAAAAGATAATATCTTTATATTATAAAGTTGTTTAACACCATTAAAAATGCCTCGGGCCCGCCGTCTCGATAAACAGTATGCCTTATCTCCCCTCGACGATATCATTATTTCTTTTCACAGAAAATTACGAAAACAAAGTAAAATGCGAACGGCATACTAATTTACCCATCGGTATCGGCAAATGATATAACAGAATTTTACTGTTAAGTCTCATAATTCAAATCCCGTTGTTGTTTTATGAATGTTGTGTAGAAAAGGATCTAGAACACAATGGCTTGATTTTGCTAGAAAATCTTACAGTAATACAGTTTTGTTATAGTTTTGATATAATATGATATATCATTCAAACTTAGTATTATTACAAAATATCAAATTTGATTGGTCAAAACTGTATATCTGTGGTTTTTTCATTCATTTAGAACGAGAATATAATTTTGCTGTTTGATTGGATTTGGATTTAATCGAATCTAGACTTATTTAGTATCTTGATTCTGTTGAGAGTAACAGAATCAAGGTACTAAAAAGGTTTAGGATGAGAGAATGGATTCAGCATTCATACATTTCCATGTAAACTTTGTAAAGTTATTTTAGATTTGGAAAATCTACCCACATCCGCACTGAGAGCCCGGTCCGTTATTTATGAAAACGTTCCATTGTTGTCCGTTCTCATTTTAGCGTTTAATTTTTCTGTTTTTGATATTTGCGTGATAGCGTTCTTACATCGCTAATCATTTTTTGCTCTGCAAAAAATATTTAGTTTGGGAAACTTCGTATTTACTGTGTTCATTTAAGGACTTTTTTTCTTTCATTTAAAGAAAGAAAAAAAACGTTCATTTTAGGAAATTTATACTCCAGCGTAGGTACGAGGATCATGATAATAATCAGAATAGGTTTGATTTTATTATTTTCATTGAGTCCAAAGGAAATACTGAACGGTACTAAAAATCTGTGCATTTCCAAGTGGATCAGAAAAACAATGTCTAACTTTTATGACTATTCTATACTATTGCACGCACAAAGACGCGCAAAACATAAAAAAATATAATGGCGATCATTTTTATCAGGCATCTGTCAAGAGTCCTCTTTATCTGTAAAAAATAACAAAGATTAAGGACCACTAAAAACTCGATACGAAAACCATCATAAACGTGGTCGTATTGAAAGAGAAGATTTAAATTGCGATTTTGGACAAATTGGCTCGTATCTATTTCATCGGCAAACTTTACGACCGATACTTTATTATCACGTGAGGATGAGACAATGGAAATGATGTATCAAATCATAACAATAAAATGTTTTTTTTTCATTTTCACTTTTCTGAAAACGAGCGTAGGTTTTAGTGTTAAAACAAAACCGACAAAGCGCATCAGCGATCCTAGTTACAATGATATCGCTTTACTTTGCTTTAGTTCCTTTAGGCCCACTTGTGCAGATCTGAGTTAAAGTTAAATCTGAGTTAAAAATCATGTCATCTGTATCATGTCACCAACTGAGTGATACAGATGACAATCATGTCATGTTTAACTCAGAGTTAACTTTAACCCAGATCTACGCAAGTCCGCCTTAGTGTTTAAAGCTAAGGCGTACAGTAATATCATATCAGATTTATATATAACCAAAAGACAAAACAACTACACGTAAATTAGATGGACAAAGAACGTAAATATTTCAATAAATATTAAAGTAGAATGAATACTTAGTATGTGCCGTGGGTTTTGAATGACTACATGACTCGGCGAAAGTTTTGTATGAGGCAGCCCTAAGCGTTCGCGGAGGGCTCCGTATTCAGCCCTTCATAAATAGTTAAGTGCGTATGCTTTGTATCGTAAAATGCAATTAAAATTTATCATGACAAGATATTTAGCAGTGTAGCATGTGAGAATGCACCTAATGCAGGGGATCAGGCTACCTACAGTGCAATCACAATAATTGCGTTATAAATATTTTATAATATTTTATATAACAATTGTTTCATTTAAGTATTTCTAAAAGTAGAGAACTACAAGGATGTTAATGCGCTTGGAGGACTTCATATTATCATGCAAAGCAGCTGTTATTTAATACTTTAGCTGAGTTTTTATTTCGGTCATAAAATCATCCGTGACATTAACAAAAACTTGAGAGGTCTCAAGGGATACACAAATGGAACGAAGATATTTCTTATAATATTATATTATATTATATTATATAAAAAAATCTGTAAATATATACTACATAAATTTATACAGAGTTTACGATATACTTAAAAATAAATAAAAAACGCCATCTATTGACGCCCAGGAATACTAACAACGCATCACTGTTTATTCTCAAAAAACACCATCTCGTTGACGCACAGGAATACTATCAACGCCCTCTGCCCTACTATGCAGGTACTAATCAAAAAGTGTCGTTACAACTTTTTCGGTCTAGCCCTCTTTCGCAACGCGCGATAAGGAACTCTGTTCCATAAACAAGTGCGTAAAAAGCTGTTCTGTTCTGTTCCATCCTTGTTGAACTGTATGTCAACGTAAATCTTTGAACAAAAAATAGCTAGAATAACCTTTATTTGTATTCTTAGAACACTTATCATGAAGACTTCCTTTCTCCAGTTTTCTATTTATTCTTCATTCATTCTAGAAGGTAATTAATAATTATATAAATAGCTTAATCATCCAATTAGTAATATTCAGTGACGTGTATTGGGTGAGCTCTCGATTCGCACTCGAACTATCTCAAGGTGAGCTTTCAATTAATCTTCTAGTATTCTACACTCGCGAGGGCTAGGCCAAGGTCTGGAAGTAAACTTGATTTACTAGATCTTAATCATGTAACGTTGTCTTAATGATGTTTAACAAATTAAAATTTCTTAATGATATTAAGACTAGATGACGCCTGCGACTGTGTTGCGTAAAAATTAGTATATCGCGCAGAAACTGTAATTATTTTTGGGATAAAAAGTATCCTATGTCTTTCCCTGGGACTCAAACTATCTACATACCAAATTTCAGCCAAATCGGTGCAGCAGTTTAAGAGTTAAGAGGTAACAGACAGACAGACAAAATGACACACTTTCGCCTTTCAAATTAGTATATAGATTAAATATTTTTGTGTTAGAAATTAAAACTTTATTTTTAAGTGTTGTCCATTTGGAAAACAAAACATGTACCAGATATTACATTCATTATTAGTATAGTAGCACAATAGATAGTAGTATAGGCCATCCGGAGCTAGCAACCACTTTTCATAGGGGCAAAATATACGAGATTTCTTTTTTCAGAGTCGCATTTAGCATCTAGTTAAGTTGTAATCCTATTCAAAGACTTCGCTCCCTGTAATTGCACATTACTTGAAACCTAATGTATTGTCTGACCAGTTTAATTGCGACCCTCGTAGCATACTAAAAGTATGCGGCTTGGGGTCTTTTGTACTAGTCGACTATAGACGTATTATGATGTCCGTAAAGGCGATGAATAAAGTTAAAATAAACCACTCCCATTCCATTTTCATTAGGCATTTTAGGACTTTTTGCTGTAATTAGTTTGACAACTTCATGTTGATGAATTTCAACTTCAAGTTTTGTATTGTTCCTAATATAATTAACATTTTGGGTTTAATTTTAGAGTCCTGAGTTTTTAATGAACTAGTATTTTAATTTAGGATTGAATCAGAACGAAACGTGTGAAGCAATGCATTAAAAACAAACATGAAACAATTGAATTGAAAACGTTGAAATGTTTCACTTTTGTTATTGCGCATCATCATGTCTCGTTTCAATCGAAACTGACCCTAAAGAAGCACAATAAACTAAATAAAGTACCAAATAGGTAGACTAGTAATAAAGTATAAATTCCGTCGAACTTCGTACCGAATCGTTGCGTTTGTGGGAGTCATCAGTCATGTTATAGTACTATCAGGCTGTATATCACTTTTATCTGTACATAACCGAAATCAAAGGAATAAATACCACGTGCGGGGCACGCGAAGTCAACTTCTGTTATCTATGGAACTAAACAGTGCTCGGTATAAAATCATTTTTCACCAGCGACGATAGTTAATGCTTACACCGCGCCGTTCCGCCGCCGCGACTGATAGGAAATGAAGACAGATTAGTCGCGCGTGGCGTTGCTGGGCTGTTAGGACTATAGTCTGATAAAAGGCTGGCGTGTCCTCTTAATTAGTATTGCTAACAATTTGAAAAGGAATATTATGTGTAATACAGAAAAATAGTAAAATAAATCCATGTTTTTGACTTTAATGCTGAAAAAAGTAGAGGCAAAACTATCTTTCTCGTTCAGCTGTTATTGCCTGTAGTTTACCCGATAGACTGAGAAGTGATAGTGAAATAAAATAAAATGGTTTTTGTTGAAAAAAAAAACATGCGAAACTAAAGTGTATTTGAAACCACAAAAAACAACAGGTTATTTTTTACAATTTCGTAAGCTATAAAACTTCGTTATCTTTATAGTTCATAATCATATAAATCACAACACGCAATTTGATAGCTAGTTACGCAAGATCTTTATCGATAAAAAGATGTTATCGATAAAAACAATCGCACGTAAAACTCGATAGATAGCTGAGGCAAAAGAGACGTTAAGTACCCAAGAAACGGCTCCCGAAAGGCCCCTTTTGGGCCCAGATTCACCGCCCAACTGCACACATCCTCAAAGGAAGCTAAATCTAGTCAGATTACTAGCGGTCAGGCTTTCATTACGCCAGTTCCCCAGGCGGTATTTAAAGAATGGAATCCACGAACTCGAATTAAACGCAGGCCTAAAATATTTTTATATTACCTTTAATTATATCCAAAACATAATTTCATGGTTCGCCCGCATTCGGCGATTACGAGTGCGTTAAACACGATTTTATTGCGTGGAAAAAATTCAACATTAAAATATTGATATAACTTTTTTGTTACGAAGAAATCGTGTCCGTTGAAGCAAAAACTGTTTTGTCAAATAATATCCTAATGGAAGACGATAATGTAAGCGCAACAAATTACTAAAGGACTCAGTTTAATGTGTCAGACATTTTGCATATATTAGTGGTGGTAAAAAGTAGCGTAGGTGTGCTATTAGCCTCCCCACACCCTTTTACATAAGTAATGCGACGGAAGTCTATTAAACTGTCAGAGAAGTCTGAATACGTGGAAAGTAAGGAAGGAGGGGGATTACTTAAAGATCAGATAGTTCGAGTAGTCTTCGAGTTGGAGTGGTCTTGCGTTCCGCCGCGCGCCGCTCTCGCTTGGAGACAATGAGTAAAATAGGAATTTCTCAATGATATTATCGATGAGTTCTTAACCTATTTTATTGAAACGATTTATGACACATTTTAATACAGTTTAAGCTATTAATAGATATCATTTTGTTGGTGTAATTATTACATAATATTTTTGTTTCTTTAAATCTTTTAACAACTCAAAAACAATTATTTTATATATCCTGTTTATTTTGTTTAAAGAAAATCAATGTAAAAAAACCCTCTTAAATTATCCCACGTCCGCATCGTGTGTGAAAATGACTTGTTTAATATAAATAAATCTTTTCGCTCATCGATGAAACGGTTCTCAGCCCTACGTGCGTGGCGTGTCTACAATCATAGTGATGGGCCAAATTCACACATAATAAACGTAAATCATTTTTGTCTGTTTCCACTTAAAAGTCGTACACTGAAAAGTATTTACTTTTATGGCTAATAACGATAATGTATTGCGTGACGGGCGTTGTTTAAGACATTTTGAATTAACTTGTACATTGATATCGTGTTTATTAGTTTCGTTCACCTACTTTTATTAATTGTTAAGTTATCTGATTTAAAATTTGAAGTGTTGCAATCCGGCCCTTTGATTTTAAATTAATAAAGCATATTTTCAAATGCACGGGTAATATTTTTTAGACATGTTATTTATATTATTAAAAAAACAGATATAAGATAAAAGATCAAACATTTTCCTGTGCGAAATTAAGTAAACAAAAACTCATTCATGGGATAACCCACTCATGCGTTCACAACCGAGAATTGTGAAGTTTGAAATGACATTTCCACGACGAAGTAAATCCAGATTTGTTTTGGTAGACTGACTTTCTAATTCCGAATGGGAACTTTCTGAAACGTATACCGTGTTGGCGCAGCAGCGGTGGTCTAATCCAATCCGTCTTTTAAACTTGTTCTGGTTACCGGTTTTATAATCCCAAAGCAATGTCACATAGTTTATTTTGATTAAGTTATCCAGTAGTCGGTAGTTTCATTCAATTTAAATGTGTCTAATATAACCGAGTGATAACAAAAGCACACAATTTTATTATTTTACACTAGAATAACACTAGATATACCCGGGTAACTTCGTATGACTTCAATCTTAATAATCTTCTTGGACTATAAATATAGAGTTCCACAAATATTTTAATACTAAAATTAGCCAAAGCGGTTTAGCAGTTCTTGGAGTTTTAGCGAGACTAACAAAATATAAAATTCATTTTTATTTATATAGATTATTAGCTGTATTTCAGCTAAAGCACAAAAGCCGTTTTCATTCACTAAAACATCAGAGATAAAATGTAGTAAATCTAATATAATATGCCAGATAATGAGAAACATTTTTATGCGCGACATGAAGCCAAGTACTCAATTTGGCGTACTCGCAGAAATTGGCATCACACATCGGACAGATGGCAGCGTTTTTTATCTCTAATGATATCTTCAAAACTGCACTCTTGGCACTTATTTCTATTTAATTCAATATTGCATCTCATCCTGCGAGCGCTGTATCTTCTTAACGTCTTTACGACTTTTTTATGGAACATTTTAAAGAGCGAGAGATAAGATACTTTTACGCATAATATAATTATTCAGTGGCACTAATCGTAGAAAATAAAGCAGTTTATTTATCTGGAGTCTTATGTTCAAATGCTTTAATGCATTAAAATCACACGCCGTATCTAAATCGTTGATCATTAAGGTTTTATAAAGCCAATTCAGTAAAGTAAATATCATAGCAATAAAGGGCCGTTTAAATCTTGGAATCACTAATGAAAAGCACACATTGAAATGCAATTACAAACATGGAAGTTAATAACTTTATACGTCGTAATATGTTAGATTGAACGTGGTGATCAATACACGGAATTCAACTGAAGGCAGAATGGGTGGCTTACAAGGCAATCAGCACGCAGTAGGAGGCTCTATTAACCCGTCAGAGCTGTGCGGGCCTACCTAATCAATCGACGCTTGCGTGTCTACCGCCCTATCTGTCTCCGGTCGATTGGACCGGATAACCCTAGATAGCGCAGATTATAGAAACCATTTATATAATTAACCCTCCTCTATCTTACTAGGACGTAAATAAAATAAACTGTTAAATTAAACATATCACTCGCTCTATCTGTATGTATGAAAAAAGGTTTATTTATTGCGTTTTTATTCAACCGCAAATGGCAAAGCTTCAGTCGGTATAGTTAATAATGGTGCTCGAATGTGACGGAGGAAAAAATATATGTAATTTTTTTTTTTTTAATTTACCCCCCTAACATTATTAGGGCTTGTTATTATT
>DWTA01000011.1:0-22858 GCA_018236805.1 Plebejus anna | reverse complement strand
TTTTTTGCCAACTTTTTCTCAATAACGGTACGGAACCCTTCGTGCGCGAGTCCGACTCGCACTTGGCCAATTTTTAGAAACAAAGCATCCAAACTCACATAATATTATGACTTCGTTACTTGTAACAAAACAATAATTGTACAAATAAATGATAAGATTCCCAATTATAATATTCATCCTAAGAAAATACCTCAAATATCCCAATTCCTTAAAACAATATCGGGCGGCCGAAATAATACCAAAAAATAGAAATATAATCAAATTATGCATCTCATTATCACCCATTTTAAATTAAGGGATGAAATCGTCCCTTTGCATTGGCAAATAACGCTCCGACGACTTCCTTGTTAGCGAACCTGTGTAGGGACATCTAATTGTACTTAGACACGGTTCTATTTGAACCCTTCGTCACCAACCCAATTTTAACCCTAACGGAACAAGTTACAGTCGAAATTCCCTCGTCACATCAGATATAAGGGACCCGGTTGAAATAGTTGGAAGGTTTTGCGGTATACCAAAATGGAGCTTGTTTTTAGTGAAAGGCGTCAGCTTGTATGATAGGATTTGTGTATGGAAGTATGAACTAATCTCCCTCCGCGTTTGATAACTCAATAACGTCGCATAATGAGAGGACGGCCTTTGATGGAGCCCTCGCCCCCACGGGGAGGTGTCGAAATCCTAATTGTAGATAAAAAAGATAACTTTGACACGGATTATGGGGGATGAAGTATTGATTAGTCTTATTTTACGCGTCACGCCGACCGAATAGCTTTTTTGTGAACCGCACGGAGCCTTGACGCAGTGAACTGTAAACGACAAGAGATGAAATTTTGATGAACAGCTAGAACCAAACTGTTCAAAATAACAAATACATCTATAATTTGGCACCCTTCCTTATCCATATTAAGTAGGAAAATTGACCGAAGAAAAAAGAACACTTTTCTTCGAAGTAAATAGTTTTGAAAGAAAAATGTTTAAAAGCACTTGAAATGCTTTTCCTGACATTATATTTTTTTAACTCGTCTGTTTTGTTTTGTTCTTTAAAGTATAAAATAAGCTTAACAAACTAAATAAGCAAGATGATAAATCTTTATAATATAGCTCTACCTAATTAAAAAAAACTGTTTGATTGTAGCAAAATACTTAAAACTATTGAGAAAGATTAAAATCGAATAAAAACGTAATATGCAAAAACGGGGACCATTTTACGCTGGTCCTCGTATGAAGCTGTTAAAAACCCGGTAACAAATTGCAAAAATTGCAAAATCAAAAGACCCCAGAGAATTTATTATAAAATCAACGAGGTTTGGGAGGTTTGAATATATTTGGGGACTCGCGGCGACCCTTTGAAAAATAATATCGCCATTTAAATTTTAATTCATCACGTGTCACTTGTAAATTATATTTTGTGGTGCGTAATAAGGCACCTGTTCCTACAATACAAGATTTATTTGTTTCACATAAAGGACAATAAAGGATGATGATGATAGATTTTTTTAATCTCAGTAATTGCTAATAAGAGTGTGCCCAAAGTTAAATGTCATGCTTATAAGAATGTTTTTGTGCAATGACTATATTCTATTGTCTTATATAAGGTTGAAGTCATTATAACGATTATAAGTTTTACCATAATAATCATGATTTGTACCTAGCAGAAGCATAAATTACAAAAACTAGGATATTTTTGTATAACACAAACATAAAGAAAGAAAAAACATTATCATTGTGAGTATGCAAATGAATCGACAAAACATGAAAACAAGAATCCGAAATAATTCAATTCTTCACGGCACTTCATGCACTTAAATCTGAGAATGATAAACAGTTGTGACCCTTTCAGTGTTCCATCATCGGCTTATCTTTTGTTGTCTCTGAAAGGGAGTTAAGAGTGTCTACAGAAAATATGCAGTAACTCTGAATATTCTGAAGAGATCCCATAAAATTTGATGTTAAGGAGACTAGAATGCAAAGTAGGCAAATATTATTAAATTATATCATTAATTAATTATTATTACTTGACCTACAATGATAATAATAAATTATTGTCTTGTGTTTTGTCTTGTTGTACTACTGTGTTGTATTATTGCAAGGTAACGTTGAAATTGTGTGAAATTGTTAAGTCATAAACTGACTTATATACAACACTTCTTACATGCAAGTCCAAGTATCATTGCGCAAAATATCACGCAAAAATATCAATTCTATAATATCAGAGCTCAAGTAACATTGGTACCCGAATATCTGGCGCAGCTCTCGATTCGTGACGGCAATAAAACGCAGGGTAAAAAAGTCCAGGATACGTCAACGACAGCCGTGCGACTGATACCTCTCGATCCGCTGACGCCGCGTTCTGTAGCATTGAAGATATTCTCTTCAATCTTTGGAATTTAGTATGTATTGAAGATTCGGCTTATGTCCTTTTGTGTTTGAATTTGTAAGAATTTTAGGTATTGTTGTACAACTGAAAAATAAAGAAAATTCAAATATAAAGTTTTAATTAAACAGAACTTTTCAGTCAGACGTAAAAACATGAAGAATCCGCTTTTGGTCTTTTTAATGCTAATAGAGGTAATAATAAAAAAGGGTGCAAACTTAACAGTCGACCACCGGGTAATAACTTAAAGCTAAAATATCTGGCCGTCAAAAAACAAAGTAGTAACGCCATTAGCAAAAGAAAAAAGAAATTGTCATGAAACAAAATAATTAACGATATGCTAATACAAAACATAACAAACCACTGTAGATCGATATCTTAAATACCCCGAAAATGTGTGGAATATTCATAAGTTTGTTTCAGGTAATTTTTAGTAACAACTGTGAAATTCACAGGCTGAACAACCTTGATAAGTAATGGAGTTATTTTATGTTATTTGCGTTTATATTAGAGGTTTGTTACATCACGATTAATAGGTTAGTAAACCTACTAACGGGTTAAATTATTATTAGAATTGGAATAAAATGTAAGAATGTTAGCAACATTCAACGTAATAAAGAAACAAATAATTTTGATCCCATAAAACGACAAATGAACATCCTAATTTTCTTATAGTTAGGGGATGAACGGTCGGAATAGTAAATGATAGAGAATGACTTCCCGAGGAAGACTGATGAACCAAAACATTTGCTCACAACCATCGAACAAATACACCATCAATTATATCAGTTGCATCTCATTTCCAGCATCCGAATAAATCAAGACAGTTATTGAGATGAGTTTGTTTGATTTGAGCGCACATCGTGCAATATACTGCAGGGAAAGTGAGGGGTGCAGCTCATGAATATGTATGCGGGGAGACCCCCCGAGCCGGGAGGGGGGAGGATGTAAATGGAAATTTCAAATAAAAACGCCTCAAATATTAACATGAGCCGGATTCGTGTTTTCCCGTTCGCGATGACATGACGTGACAACAAAACGGTTTCAGATGATTCTGAAATTATCGTGTTTCAGCGTTTGTCAAATTTCACCGTTTTGATACTATGTTTCGCCAGCATTGCTTATCTATAGTCAATGGGACTTTTTAGCCATGCCCCTTGCTATATTAAGATACAAGGTTTCATAGTTTTCTGGAATCTCAAAATAATTTTTTTTAATATTTGAAAGATTTTTTCTAGCATCACAGGAAAATCTTAATCAGAATGCAGCACCAATATTATTTTTATGACTACGTCTCTGTGTGTTATCCAAAATGAAGGAACCAGCTATGCCCTAAATTCTATGAATTGTTTGCGTAGGCCTGATCTAGAATTTGCCGTAATTCCTTCCGAAGACTATAAAATTTGCTCATATATTATTTTGTATTGAGGTTTACGACTACCCTCTCAATAATACATTTTCGCTTCATTCAATAGTTTTCATGATTCACGAACATTCCAACACAGTCATCAACAAATCACATCTTATTCTGTGTACGATAATAATATTTTGATAGATATATCAAATTTTCGTGGATGGTCATGATCATTTTAAGTTCCTTTTACTTTACCTATAATGCCTTACCTGGTTAACACATTACCTAACATTTAACTGTTCTCAAAATAGTGTCCACTCGGTGACGGCGGTGCGGAAGTTCGTCACATACGGCAGTTATGACGTCACGGCGGACACCGGAAGTACAAGTGGCGCCGCTCCGGAACCGGAAGACGACGTCTGACATCTTACCAGAGGTAAATGACCCGCGGTCGTAAATCACGTGT
Organism: Plebejus anna; assembly: GCA_018236805.1. Lineage (NCBI taxonomy): Eukaryota > Metazoa > Arthropoda > Insecta > Lepidoptera > Lycaenidae > Plebejus > Plebejus anna. Next base: position 18,664 of record DWTA01000011.1, on the reverse strand, counting down.
ATTAGGGCGGCGGACTTAATTTATTACTTTTTACTTTGAATCTCTAATGTAATTAAATATTTAATTACTTTTTACGAGATCAAAAAAGTACACTCTTATTTACCCAAAGCTGTAGTGTATATTTTCTTTGCCAAAGCGTAAATTCACTCTCAACAATTAAAAAGCTTTTATTAGGTTTTTGTAGCTTTATAATGATTATCAGGTTTTGAAAAGATTTTCTATCTGACTGAATTCATTCCGCTAATTCTGACTTAATCATTTCATAACATTAATTTGGCTGTTGAAATGCTTCTACCCTCAAATAAAAGATTAAGAATTACACCGCCTTCCGACAACGCGAGCGCTATTCGCTCCTCGCCGATATCTATACCAAATTATTTCTACCAACTTTACCTAACGAACACCCTCGCTATTCATATCACACAGCAATCCAATTTCGACCCTACACCGTACGTATAGCATTCAATTTCACCAATCACAGCTGCAAGACACGTGATTAACGAAAAGCTGGAAACTGGGAATCATTTGTGAATAGTCGAAAGGGACAGGTGACATAATATTATGCAAATGTAGTGGGGTAGAGAGAGACAACGCATTAGCGGAGATTCGCTCGCGAGGATAAAATATAGTGAGATGAAACGATTTATTACAAGCCTAGAGGTACTCCAAATTAATTACACTAAGTTTTGCTTTAATTCTGCGCCATTGTTGAAGGAATGTTGTCATATCGCTTTTTATTGCGGAGGGGCTTATATTTATGGCTTAACAAGTTTCATGCTGAAATTTTGATGGAGGTGATTGTGTCTTGCCATAAATTTACTTTAATGTTATCAGAATTTTTCTTTAATTATATTTTAGAATTATTGATATACCTTATGTGTCACTCAAATCACAAATCACAATCATTAGTATTAAAGATTCATAGACAATACATTTTTAAAAGTTTTAAAAGTCATATTTTTCGTTTCAAAATGCAACTCTACGTAATATTCTAACTTGTGACATCACAGCCTTATAAGGTGTTTTGCAGATACTAAAAGATATTTATTCGTTCCTTCCCCCAGGAGATAAAGAGCCACTATTTTAAAGGGTTGCTTTAACCACCCCAAGGCGGCACCGTGCTATCCCCTTAAGGACATTGCGTTAAAGTGACGAATAAATTATATTATTTATAGCTTTATTATATTTTCTTAAACTTGGAAATATGAGATAGAGCAGGGGGTAAAGCAAAACTTCCAACATAAAAAACTATACATATAATATTATACCATTAAGATATAATATGAGCAATAGCCCATATTATTTGGAGTTATTGTGAAGATTGTGCAACTTGAGCAACGTCATTAGAAGATCCATTTGATATTTATACAACGATACCGAATCAGCAAATATCCATATTGAACCCGTAAGTATGGATGCTTATTTGTCAGCTTTTAGAAAAATTGGCACAGCAATCTGGTCGTCTTTTGCAATACAAATATCTGCCGTTTCCAATCAAAATCGAGATAAGGTCCAACAACAAACAAGCGGAATTCGCAAAGGAAAGCCCAAATGGGATCCCTAAAATATTCTATTTGACACTCGCCTTTTGATCCGTCTTTGATCCGACTCGATCGGGAATTGCAGCCAATCACGACTCTCTCCTGTTTGATTGCTTAGGGACCGTTAATTACCAGATGACCTTTGCTGCGAGGCGTGGCGGGCCCTTAACACTCGACTGAACGCAAATTTGCCAGACCTTCTGGACCCTGCGGTAAATTATTTATTGGACATCGCCAGCTTCGGAATTATGTAATGAATATCCTGGGGCCAACCGCGAGCTGGATGCTAAATGGTCCTTCGAAAATTGATACCGGATACTCGCTCGTTTATTATAAATGCCTTATTTTGTCTGGGCCGTTTTCGGGAATGCCGAGGACAGATACTACGGTATTTCGCTACTCTATAAAATTGGACCTGCCAATCCTGCCGCATAATTTGAATATTGGATCCATTATTACATCGCTACTGCTAGCAATTTGTGGCAATTTTAAAATTTCGGCAACGTGAATCATGATGATTATGAATTTAATAGTAGTACTTAAATATAAAGACTGGTACGTTCAATAAATTTTAGCTAAATTGTGTCTCGTTCATTAAAGTGCAGAGAGCCGGAGTTTCTAAGCTACTATATTGAGTTCGTGCAATCTAATCAGCCTCTTTGCTCCAGCTTCCATTTCGCAGGCACGCTGGTCCGGTATTGTATCTTTGTCTTGGAAGCAGCCAGCTAAATCACGTTTTATCGACCACTGACACTAACTCAAAACCTTTACGTGCTTCCTTTATATTTATTATTTTGTTACTTACTTCGAAATAGTGTTTGAAAGATTTGAGTTGTAATTGGTTGGTTGCATTGAGTACTTGTATTTTCTATCTAAACCGTTATTTCCATTTCACGTTTTGTCCGTCTGTCCATATTATCAATAAGTACTCCAATCGTATCTTAGCAAAAATAATCCATTACGACTCGCTCCGTCCTGACATTTTAAGACTTTATCATTGCTTTATCACACGTCGAGTATTGCAGGTGAATTGCACTGAATCGCTAAAACGGGACTTACTGTTTATTCGTCATCATCAGCTCTAAATTTTACTAAGTTAAAAAATGTTCAAATATTCATATTTCATAAAATTATAAATTCGAAACTATCCTTTTTCTGTTACCTGCTTACACTCTAGCCATTGAACTGATTAGATAAGATAAAATTTTGATCTAAAATAATCCAGAAAAGTACATTCGATAATAATTGTAATCGGGACAAAAATTTACTGTTCCCGTGCCTTTAACAAATTTTTGCTCCTATTAAGTTGCGGGTCACATCTCGTTTTAGTAAAATATATTTTGTCGTTTAAAACATAATGAATTTCAACAAGAGTCTCGAAGATTTTTGTTGACATCGACGAGCACTTTAACAGTGAGCAGAATGTCGTTAGTCTGTTTTTCATTACCGACTCATAAGACTTATGTTAAGATAACCATACAGGGTGAGTCAAATTGTGTTAGTTTTGAAATATTTTTACATCGTGACATAATTATTACTTATCGCAAATTGTTGTAATCACTACATTATTACTTTTATGAAAAATTAAAAAAAAATGATGAAATTGATGTTGCTCAATACGTATTTAAATCATATTATATGATACAACATAATATGGTACTAATTGAGTATATATTTTGGACATTCGGTAGAATGTCATCTTTTTTCTTGTTGGTCAATCAATCGATGATTTTGTGAATTTTCGCTTTAAATGATGAATGTTCACATGTCGGCTATACATATGTCATGTTCAGATGTCGGCTATATATAGCACATAGCTTGAAATTTATCATCATTCATCAGAATGATGATAAATTTCAAGCTAACGATGATGGTGTGAGAGAATCCATTCGCAAATTTACTTCTATTAGCGTACAACAATTTACTGGCAATCAGATAAATGTACATTTTAATTAAGATAACCGTTCTAAAAATAGAAGTTTAAACGAACGTCGTTATCGTATCAGCCTGTACAAACGAGACGCACGGACAGACAGCTGATGTGTAAGATCAATCCTGGACGGCTACTGGCGAGACAGGTTCGTGTTTTACATTCGATGACCGGTAGGAATCTCGACCTTGCTCCCTACAAAATAAGGCGCAGGAGTTCGATAAAATCGCTCCGTGGGTTTGCTTTTATTTTCTGAAGTCTCAATAAATTCCTAACCCCGGAGACCGGGAGCGATCGCTGGACGTATTAAAAAATCTGCAGACATTGTCCTCGCATTCTTTTTTGTCAACTCCGAAACAAGATTGACAATTTTTAAATAAATTCCCAACATGAAGATGCAGCAAATCTAAATGATCATTTGTAACTGTATAATTCACTTATGACTGTTAAAATAATCTCAATTTACTTTTAGGTGTCTGAAATTTGATAAGACCTGAGGAACAATTTTCAGACTAAATGTTATGACTCAAAACTAAAAATGACCTATGGAAAAGATTACCTTGGTATAGTCACTTCTGGCACATAATCCTTACCCAAAATTTAAAAGACGCAGATAAGATAAGCCCCAGCAAGAAACAGGAAAAAAGCAAGTGGCAAAAACCCTGCGGTATCCGCACAATATGTAACAGATTAAAAATAAACCGCCTCCGAAACGATCTAATTAACAGTTTATAATTGGAATTCCGGACATTGCGACACCTCACACTAAAAGCTACTCCCTGTTCTCGTGGGGGGCTCGGAGGCTCTGATTAACGTGCGCGGGCGCTTGTTTCGTTTAATTAGGCCTAAGACATGCCGCGTTCACACCCCGCCCTAAAAGGACTCGGCCGTAAGTAGCCTATGTGTTCGTTTTGTGCGTACAAGTGAAAGGAATTTTGGCGAAAGTGCATTTTCATTGTGATTTGGTGGTGAGGTCTTTCGATTTTAAAATTTCATGTTAGGAATGAATTACGATAGAGAAGAAAATAAGTAGAGTACAGTTTTGGAAGAATTTTAAAATGTAACAAAAACACTTTTAAGATTTTGAAAAATAGCTACAACTAGCAGTTCAAGCTCAAGCTGAAGTTTTCAAAAACTTTAAAACTGTTGCCACGTGATACATAGTCTAGAAGATGCTGTTAAGAAGTTGGTCTGAAGCGAAAGAAAACAGATTAGTTACGATTGTTTCGAAACATAAATTAAAAAGCTAAGTATGATAAAATAATTATATTTTCACAAGTTACGAACGAACCTCAAGCGATGCCCATAAAACAAGATGCGTCAGTTGTGAAATATGGATTCACAAAATACCTGTAATATTCCATGTTACATAATTGGTATTGTCGCTTTTAGGACACCGAGACACGGAACCATTTACGGCGCATTATTTATACGAGCATATTGTTATATAACTGAACTGGTCCTCCGCAAAAACTCAACAAGGAATTGTGAAAAACAAAGAACTCGGCAAATACACAATACCGAGCAGATCCGAGCAGAATTACTTCATTCCGCGCGCTTCGGCGAGGCAGCGGCAATGTGAACAAAAACGAAGCGAACTGCACTGCGGCCGACGGTAGCAAAATAATAAGATCGCACAACAAAATAAAGAAGCCCTCGAAACAAAAGGAAGGCTGAAATAAGGCGAAAAGGAGTGACGCCGTGTAGGTCCGCTCATTGTCTTCTAAACTCGCCGATTTACTAAATATGGATGCGTCATGCGAACCCGATGAAAAAGTAGCGCGAAATGTTTAATACTGATATGAATCATGTCTATGAAGACAGCATAGATAAGGTGCACTACTCCAGAATAAAAATTAAGATGCCCTAAATATTTTTGCAGGTTTGGTCCCCACTTTAAGTATGCATCAAAGTATTGCAGGGTATACATATTTTAGACTACTCTATTATGGCTTGTTAAACAATGGCAGGATTTTTACGACTTTGATAACATCATTCAAGTGGGATGATCCCTTTTATCCCACACGGAAAAAGGGTCCAATTAAGAAAAAATCTTTTTACTGTTCCATCCAAGATGGCACGAACGTTATCAAATAAGCCGATACTTCATTGGCATGCAGGGACGACGCAACATCCAGTAGAAGCGCTTCCTAAACCGGCAACAATTACTTTCAATTACAACCTACTTACCGTCCTGCCTGACTAGAAACGCCTTCATTACGTGAAACATCATCATTATCGTCCACCCACCCAATTATAAAATTAGGTCTTCCTGTAAGGTATGATACTAACAGATGGAATAAGTTAATCCGTTAACTTGTTACAGATCATAGACTATAGAGTAACGTAATTATTCGAACATTGCATCAGCGTTATTATAGAATCAATACTGACATAAGTTATTAGAAACCTGTTGATTCGATGTTTACGACCTTAAAAAGCCGCATCTAATTTTCGCGAATCGCCAACATTTTGGTTACAGATAAAAAATACTTCGCAATGGACTGGTCGTGGTACATCATTGTTCCTTCCGATACGTGCTACCATTCGTACCCCGCGGTCGTCACACGCACCTTTATGTCCAGGCAGGAGAGACCACAATCGCATATCACGAGTTAATTAAAACAGGATGGGAGACGCGAGTTTCGTCCATTGATAAATTGACAGCAAAAACTGTACCACAGTAACGTTTCATATTTAATAAATGTTTGGCTTTTTGCTATGCGGACCAATAAATAGTTGGTGAATACTCCAAGTAGGCACGTAAGGTCGTTTATATCTCTGATATCGTGCTCACAGCGACAAAATCCAGAACTCAATGTGACAAAAGATATTCAAGAATTATGTAAGCCTGTCGTAAAACATAAAATGATGGTACCAACCAAAACATAAAATTAAATTTCAATAATCTTACATTTAATGATATCACGATTATTAAAAATTATATTATGATTGTTTTTTATTGACAGTTGCATTAAGGTTTCATAGTTACAGAGATATGCATAAACTGTATTGCACAAATCGATGCAGTATGCACGTCACACAGTCACATCGTCACAGTGTGACACGGTCGTCACACGACGCTATTTGAAGCCAGCTTCAAATCCCGCCCGGGTTTTACATTACAATTGTCGGCCCAACCTGTACTCGAATATGATAAATCAGGACACAAGTACAGGTGTGCAGAAAGGTGACCAAATATAAATAATATGAGAATTAAAATAGGTAGGTACTATGACTACACAAAAAGGAAATGAATTGTTAGTTAAATATTAACAATCAGAAATTACATAAATTACAGTATGAACATTTGAACAATAGTACAACCCTTAAAAGTGAAGGAGGTATTTAAATTTTAAATAGTAAATACGAAGCTAATTATGATCAATTTGGCTATAAAATTTTGGTTTCTAAAGAAACACGACTCTTTAAGAAGCTAAGTTAAGAAAGCATTCATGAACATAATACCAAAGTATAATTCAAATTCTAATTACGTTAAATGTATTAACGTTAAATAAAATAATATCGTATATTGTATTATCTAAGGTAATAATATAACATTATACGTTGTGAATCAGGTCAAAGACAATAATTATAATATCACCAAAAATATTTTATAACTTGATCACAATGCTATTTTTTCACTGATTACTAACTACAATAGCTACAAGACCAACCTATCAAAACCAAATCATGATTTAGCTATCACATGTTTACCAACCAATCATATCAAAATAAAGAATATTTTCCCACAAAGCCGTTATCTTCACGAGCGTACCGGCTGTATATCCACGGTATTTACCGAAGGAGCGCAGCTATGTTCACGTCGAGAATACAGACTACAGAGCGATGTCTGCGTATCGGAACTGCATCAACTTTCAGCCAAACATTCCTAGTGCTGACACAATCATGTCAAATATACATCGGAAAAGAGAATTTGAAGCTTTCATAGAATAGACTAGATGACGTGCTCGTAGTAAGAGATGACGTATATTTTGTTAGCCACTGATTGTCTGACTAATATGAAGATCCATTCGTTAGATGGCATGTAAATTATAGTTGGTCCTACGTCTGATCTCTCGCTAGTCGTGTTAGTCGTCCGTCTCACTGGTTCATAGAGAAAAGGAACGGGCGCTATATACTATTACTATCGATCTTCAATGAAGTTACAACAGCGCAGGTTTCCATTAATATGCTCGCTTGAGTAAGCAAATATTGCTCCCTATTCCTTATTTATTTTATCCGAAACGGCATATTTTTATTGAAAAGCATTTCAAACTATTGTCTCCTATCCGTAACCGAGCTCGTGCGGCGATACGAGGCTTCGAGGAAGGCGCCTAATGAAGATCTTAATTGGGCGCGCGTGTGTCCGCGGCCTTATCGCCCGGGGCACCATCACGCCTTCCCCGTAGCGATAGATCACAGGTTCCAATCCGTTATGGAATATGTTGCGACTTGCGAAGCTGAAAATTAATACCTATAGGTAAAATTCAAATTATTGTCTTTGACCCTGAGTTTTTTTCAACTGGAACCATTGCAAGTTCAGCAATGGTTCCAGTATTTGCAACGTCTTCCCTGTAGCGATAGATCACAGGTTCCCATCCGTTATGTTATGTTTCAACTTGCGAAGCTCAGAATTATTAGTGCCTATTGGTACCACTTTTAATGCTGAACTTATTGTTATGGCTACGAAATTTCTTGCAACTAGAAGGTACGCCACACCATCTCCCTAACGATAGATCAAGTTCTGATATGACCATGACAATTGGTATTTTATCATTGCCATACCATTTTAAATGCTTAAATCATTGTTTTTTGACTTCTGATTTTCTACGGTAACATAAGGTCACACGTTTTTACTTATTGTCTTTTTATTTCATAGTTATGAATATTACCTGAAGGCAGATAGTATACAGTGTTTTGTTTAGGCCTTAATATAATAATATGAATGTTAATAAATGTTTAACAGTTAAGAACATAAATACCAGCCGCTACTTGTTTGACCTACATTAACACTAAGCTCACCACCATTAAACTTAAAAATACCAATGTAGCAGTACAAAAATATAGTATTAAAGAGGTTAAATTAAAAGTTTGTACCGTATAAACAAATACCGCCAAAATAAGTGTATAACCATTTAGCTGCGTAAAGATGGACGATAACGTAAAAATAACAACGTAACACGCGATACGGCCATTACAAAATAGCTCTGTCGTGTACAGACTGATTCGTACGAGAAGCGGCCGACGTAAAATCAATCGGCACGCGAACTTTACACCCAAATAATGTAAAATATTGCCCGTAAACGCGTCATACTCGTCATTTTTATTGCGGCCTTAAAATATGGCGGCGGAGCGGGACGGAGGATGCCTCTCGCTCGGACAATGTAGAGCCTGCAGGACAAAAATTTGATTGAGTTTAAAGGTGTGTGTCCTGTCCTTCGGTATCTAGCATTGGATTGTCCTTGCTTACATGATTCAAAATTGTCGCTCACTTTGCTAAATCAAAATAAAGAGCACGAATATTTAAAACGTTAACAAGATAATTTTAAGAATTCTTAGAATAGATAATAATATCCAACCAATTACAACAACAAAGAGAGCGAATAAATTATCCGACAACGTTATTATTGGACAAGGAACGTCATTTATCTCCATATCAGTCGAGTCAATAATTGAATTCAGAACTACTGTTAGTTTAGTGCAAACATTATTAACCACAACATTGGTTATATAGACACTAGCTGCTGTCCGCGACTTTGTCTACAAACTATAGTCAAATATAATGTAATAGTCAAGAAAAAAGTAACAAAATTACTAGATAGAGCAGATAATTTTTTATTTAGAGCAGATTATATTTTATAAATGAACATAATTTAATATTTATACATATTACTTAATATAATATTAGCATACTTGTAAAACATTAGTAGTTCTAAAATTCCTTATCGTAAGGAAACCGTGAGTATTCTTATCCGAGAAAGTTTGAAAATCGATCCCGCTACCGCGCAGAGATATTTTGCATATAACCTTCAAAAAGTCTTACGATGGTTCCCGTTAGGTCGCCGCGGCCAAAAATAGTTTTGCCTTATAACATTCTCGTATTTTATTCTTTCATTATACCGCTGATGCTATTTCTGTCTTTTTATTAATTTGTAAAGGTTAAAGATATTGTTGCAACTTTTTTAAGAAAAATACAAAATAATCTTCAACAACAACAACAACATTGCAGGTTTGTGTACGGCAAAACATTACATAATATAATACTATAATGTCTAAGCGATAAATATTCACAGTCGGTTCATGAATATTTCAGGTGGCATTGATCTTGTGACCTCGGAAATCAGTTCTACTTGAAACAACACCATTCGAAAGAATTTCGTTATCAGCGATGGTAATTACCCCAGTATTTAACGTGACGGAGCACCTTAAATATTCAGAATATTGTGAACAACGTATCGCATCAAAATCGCGTTTAAAATAGGACAAAAGTTGTCAGGGCAGTAAACCTCAAACGTTGAGTCGGTGTGGGTGAGTCCGCATGGGGGTGTAACGCACACACGCGCACCGAGACGATCATTTACATACGGCGGGGCGCGGGGGAGCGAGACGGTGCACCCGGGGGACATCGCCCCCGGTGCGTGTGACAGAGACCACTATATTATTATCCTGTGCTAAAAAAACGAAAAGTGGGCGGGGGATTACATTATAGTAGCGAAAGTAATCGATATTCTGTTTTAGTACGAGGTTGTTAGACCTGCAACTGCAGGCTTCGCAAGGTGGGCGAGTGCGTGGATCTCCCGATGCTCGATACGACTTGCCACCAGACTTCATAACGACCCCTGTTTTACCCGTTGCCGTAGAAAATTTAAGAGCTCCTAAAGTTGTGTGTAATGTTTCATTTATCGGACTTGTTCCGTTTTCAGTTAATTACGTAGTGTCATCTATAGTACCGACACGGGTATACTAGAGGTGAAGCTAGAGGTATATTGAAATGAAATGCCAAAAAAGTATTCAAATGATAATGAAGACGTGTTTAAAGATTTTAAATTGAAATCAAAATTGGAATTTAAATAAATAAGGAATTAGTATAGAATTTATACTTTAGGAAATAATGAAAATAAGAATATGAATGAATACTAGTTACATCTTGCTGGGTTTAGTGGTGACTGGTGTAGTAACAACATCATTACTTTTTATACATTTGTATACATTATACATGACACATTTCTATACCGAAGCTCTACTTGTCTATCATATCGAAGCGTCTAAGACGATATTCATTATTACCCCATTCCGTGAATAGGGTACAAAGGTTGGGGCATTTGGGGCAAATGAGCCGTGGGGCATTTCGCGCATAATTTCACAGCGGGCCCCAGTTGTCCGACAGGCGCTAAGCGACTGACCGAAGATGGACGATCTAAAAACTTAAATGAAGGAGTGACATTCGGGACATGATCACCATCAGCTCTGTAGATAATGAAACTTCTGAAGTTTCGCCAAAAAAGCTGCAAAGAAGATAATTGTACAATACCTAGAAATTATTAATTATAAGCTTTTATATAATACTTATCACACTTTGAAAAACCAACATCGTCAAGAAAGCACTACATCATCAGTTCTGTAGGAATCTCTTAAATAATATTGATAAGAGACGCATCTTTTTTCTTATTCAGATGACCATTAAAATTAATTTTCACTACAGATATTCTCTCAGTCAAGTTCCGAGAGAACATAAACACGAAGTGAATTTTTACGAGCATTTTTGAAGGTTACATAAATATTTTGTGTCTAATATAAACCACGTAAATCCGGAGTGACGTAGTGGTATTTATATAGTGATAAAATCCATTTACGCCCGCTACAATGCCGCCGTACAAACTTATTTCCATAGCTTTCATATCTACGGAGACTAGGGGTGGGCGCTGTCGATAAAATACACCGATATTTTGTTTTTTGTCGGTTTGAGTTTTATGCATAAGTGAACCCAAAAAGTTCATAATATAATTTACGTTGGTTTATAAATTGTGGCATCTGCGTTTATACTTTTAACGTTTTATTTGCCATTTATTTGTAATGCGAACACTCTACTGGTATGTAATTCATTTTTATGTTCTTTCTTTTAGAAGTTTGAAGTCATATTTTATTTTTACTGATTGGATTTGTGACGATTATAAGCTCTGTAACAAGAATTATATTATCGCTCTATCGTCGTTTCAGTCGCCGACGTCACGTCTCTCGGTAAAAGCACCCTCAGTTTTTCCTTCAATTTTCCTTTTGCGATCTCCACTCACTTAATTGACGAAGAATTTTGATTGGTCGCGCCATATTTCTATGCATCCGTCGACGTCGGTATTTTTTCTTTTTAATTTCAGCTTCATTTATTATTCCTCTCTTATTTTAATGGTTAGGTTCGTTATTGTTCGTATCTGAGGGCCTTCGTATTTTTTCATCTCTAATAGCTGTTCAGGTTTCGATGTTGTGAGGGTCTCGAGGGTTCTGTATTTTGACGATCCTTAGATGTTAACGACGTCCATTCCTAAAATATATTCAATTAATTTCGCCCAATAATTCTTTGTTTACTCCGCGAGCCTCTGAAGTTTTAATCAGATCTCGATCCAAACGAATGGATGATTAGAAGTCAAAACTGATTTCAAACCAAATCTGGTAAAACTCTCTTATTACTCTACAAATAAATTTTCAAATTAACATTGACTAATATGCACACGAAATCGACGGTATGTATATCTGAACCATCTCAAGACCCATTCATTGTGCAATCATTAAAACTATCAACTTGATCTATACAATTCCCATTCATTAATCACCCGCGTCTATCCACGTCCCGCTCATAGATCCTGCGGTTCACACTTCTATCGTATAAATATTGAACAATAGCCGGAACAAGGTTGTAACATTTCAATCGCAGCAATTACTCGCGAGAGGCGGTACAGGTGAATGCGGAGCCTCGATTAAACAGTAGACCGGCCGACAGGGCTGACAAAACGCAGCGCGCGCGCCGATTCACTCGTACCACGGAGGATGGTCAAACAAATTTTCAAAATGGCTGCCCATTGAAACGTCAGCGCGGGAGTATTGTGCGGTTGTCTGGCTCGGTCGCGGACAAAGGTATTGCCATCACTTATCGACGGCTCCCCTCATCGGTGCCGAAGATTTATTCTCGTGTTGGCAATATTTTGCGAATAGATTTATCGGCCCGACCTGACAATGGTAAGGAAAAATATCTCTTGCAGAGGTGAAGATTCAGATATAATTCGATGGTACGACGATAGCGACGTTGCTCTACAATCCGGAAGATTGTTTTCGAATAGACAAGATAGATGTTCCTCTAGGGGTAGAATAACCGCGACATGAATGTCTCGTACTCTTTGACCCTTCAGACAAAAGACGATTTACGGTATATATAACATAATAGACAAAAAAGTCAAATTAAATGCTTTATTAGTGTTGTTAAGAAGTAACTTTTGATTCTTGCTGCTGCTTCTATAATAATTTCAACATAAATGATGGTGGGTTTTTTCCTACTTTAGCATTGACATAATAAAAACACGACTGTGCTTTTAAATGCCAATGTTCAAAGTACTTGCCCTAGCAATACCTAAGCTACAAGGAAGTTTCTAGTAATGTCACACCTAATGGATATCCTTAACTATTGTGGTTCCTCAATATTATGAGGCTCTTTGCGAAGTCGTCTTGCATTTCTGAGTAAATCTATATTATTGGCATATTTTAGGAACGACACTCTTAGAAAAAAAAAGATTATTGCCTGCTACTCCTCTTTGTAACACTTACTTCAGTAAACATACTGATAAAATTTCAGGTAATTCCTACCAATATTTCATAAACCAACCAGAACTCATAGACACTTTAATAAAACCCAACCTAAGTATAATCTTTAATCTCTGGTTACAAACAATGGTCTTATTAGGGGTATTCTCCTGCGAGCAGAACTAATATTATTGCGGACAGACGCGCATCCCTGCAGCTTCATTAACCCTCCCCCCTTACCCCTCTCACCCGAGCTGCAAGATACATAGCGTAACAACGTTTCATATTTCCAGAACCATGATCTAGATAGAGTGTAGACTCGAATGTCAAAGGAAGCAAATAATTTAAAATAGTTGTCATTTGTAAATAAATATTAATACAATATAATATTATAATAATTTTGACCTTAGATGAAATCAAAAGTTTTATGTCTAAGGATTTTTTCAGGTAACCACACCAACACCAACATTTCAGGTTAAGATTTAAATATAATATGACATATTATCTAACATTTAAAAAAAAGTAAAACAAATAGGTACGAAAGATTGTAAAGAAATTGTAGTTATGACAATAATGATACTGATGACCAAAATAATGATCATCTTGAAGATGATGATAACTGCTATAGATGTTTTTTGTCGCCACAGCAATACGTGGACTTATTGTGAATATTTTTTTGCTATAGTTGGTGCTGGTATGCTATCTTCACTCATCACTAATACTGATGTAGCTACGGCTGATGTTGCTGCTATATTATGTGAACCGACCGCTTTATGATGATGTAGCTGATACTGATGTTGCTGCCTGTAATGCTGCTATCACAGATGCTATATCATATCTACCCATCGCAGATACTGATGATGGTACGGCTAATACTGCTATGACTAATACTACTTTATCATATCTAGTCGGCTGATGTTACTATAACATTCTGTGAACTCACCATTTTGCCAATTTTGCTATTATTCATGATGCTATACCATATCTAGCCATCGCTAATACTGATGATGCCACGGCTAATACTGCTATGACTGATGCTACTGTATCATATTATGTACAGTTACAGACACATACTTTGCTGGTGTTGATATACTATTATCTTTACTCATCACTGATACTCATGTTAGTACGGTTGATGTTGCTATAACCTGTTGTCAACTTACCATTTACCAATTTTGCTTTTATCCATGATGCTATATCATATTTACCCATCGCTGATACTGACTATGGTGTGACTAATACAGCTATGACTGATGCTACTGTATCATATCAAGTCTACAGTTTTAGATACAGACTTAACTGGTGTTGCTATATTATTATTATCTTTACTAATCACTGATACTAATGTTAGTACGGCTGATGTTGCTATAACATTCTGTCCACTCATCATTTTGCCAATTTTGCTTTTATCCATGATGCTATATCATATCTACCCATCGCTGATGCCGATGATAGTATGGCTAATACTGCTATGACTGATGCTATTGTATCATATCCAGTCTACAGTTATAGATACAGACTTAACTAGTGTTACTATACTAATCACTGATACTCATGTGAGTACGGCTGATGTTACTATAACATTCTGTCCCCTCACCATTTACCAATTTTGCTATCATCCATGATGCTATACCTATCGCTGATACTGATATTCGTAAGGCTGATGCTGCTATATTAGGTCAGCTCGGTTCCTGGCGCCGGGCGGCGCGCGCCTCGCATCCTAATGCCGTGACTCAGGCTCCCATTCACCGATAACACGGCATTCATGGAGATATTGATGATGATGAATGTTTGTATTTGATACTAAATAACCTTATGTTATTACTCGTGCCTATGTTACATTGTAAGTAATGCTAGCAAAGAGCTAATTTTCTGATTTTCAAAATTTTGTGAATGACTTATATAATATTATGTATTTTGCCTAGAATTTTAATCAATGTGGAAAATTTCTTAAATGGGTTTAAAGCAAATAAATGCAATTCCTAGCCATAAAAAACGATTCATCATTAAAAATATGTATATAAATACATATAAGTACAAATCTCGTATATAAATAGCATTGCAAACTAAACGTTCGCTCTCAACATGCGACGGCATAAATTATGACTGTTACTAATGTGATAATAATCACCTAACACGCTAAAAGATTGTTCGTTTAGTTTTTAGACATAACATCATGATAGACAAACGATATATTATATTAAATGTGACATATTATCTGCAGTGTTGTAATTTTGTTTGTAAAGAAATAAAATGACTTCGTATCGAAGAGACCTTTATTTCTCAAATGCTTAAAGTTAAGAGGTACTTAAATTACACGCTGTTACTTCCTCTCAATCCTGAGAAAAGTTTTACGAGAGGCATTGTGACTATTTCCACTTATGCCTGGCTTAGCCGCATCGCAGGCAGTGCCGTAAAGTATAGGGCGGTGCCACCGGTGGCCAGGCACAGGGCGTAGACTCTGGGGGCGCAAGAATGGCCAGACCAGGACTATTATTTTTTGGGCTTGCTCCCGATAAGTTCTCGCTGCGCCTCAGAGACGTTTCCCAATGTAGTAAAAAAATTATATCCACAGCCGAACATAATATTATAAGCTCCTTTTTGGAAAAGAAGTGTGCAGTTATAAAAGCTGGCACAGGGCGCAAAAAAGGCTATTTACGGCACTGATCGCAGGCTATTAATTAAAGTGCGTTATTGAAACAAACCATCATAAGTCACATATTTTCATCAGACTTCACTCGATAGCCCACCGTATAATATTTAAATGAAACAAATCATCTGGTACAACCGAATACCGCTCGTGATACGTACGGAGGTGTGGGAGACTCATGTAAAATGCATAAGGCTTTCGTCCCCGAACCCCGTGACCATGAAAACAGTTTTAACGTATTAACATTTTCTTATCACGTCCCGGTTAAGCGTCGTTGGGTGGGCTCGATGGTGGATGGGTGACCAAAGTTCTTTTTGTTATTGAAGGCCAATGATATGTATGCAATCAGGCTAAAAAAGGTTTTACAGGGTGCCATCAATGCGTATGACAAAATATATTCGATCCTGATTTAACCTCTCGACATTCATCTATGACGTGCAAAGGGGTACGAACCTATGTGGCATAATATTATGGCCATCTTGATTTTTTTTCAAAATTTCCGAGTACGATAAAAGTGGTATATTTGGATAGAGCACACTTACACAAAACAAAAATTTTTTGTAACATGGTATCCTAAAGAGTCACGTTTCCGAGATATTTAGAAGTAAAGATCGCTCGAAAATTTTGAAAAAAAAAATCAAGATAACCGGCGGCTAGATATGCCAGGCTCCATACAAAAAGGTTCGAACCCCTTTTATAAGTCCGAACCTGTAGGGCAAATTCTTCAAGATTTTTCTATGATCTGCGATCGACGTTTATTGTTGTAAACTGTAGACAGACCGTACAATCATAGTAGATATCCTGGCTAACTTCAGAACATACTATGGTCCAATGTGCCATTTAGCAAAACATACGTTACATGTCGCCTAACCCTATTACGTACATACATCAGCAGGAGCGCGCAAACTTTTCCCAAAAGACGACCCCGTCACAATAAGCATGACCTTATTCTGGAAGCGAAAAGAACAACGCGCGGCGTGCATCCAAATGACAAGGTCGGGCACCCCTGACTGGGGGGTGTATGTTACCCCCACTTCATGTATTAATCACAAGTCTCGGTTTTGTCGTGAATATTCTGAATCTGTTTGGTGTAGAACGTTATGTCTACTAGGATATACAGTATACACGTTTCAAAATAAAGGGACCTAAACCAGAACTGTAATATGTGCCGGAAAAAATATTTATACAAGAAAAAGTTATGCCATACAGACAATACAGTATACACGTCTATATCATACCTCAAACCCAAAGCAACTCTTAGATGCTTTTTAAATAAGCTGGCCAAGTCCTCGGCTATTACCTATAATTTATCATTTTATACACTAAGAGTATTTAAAAGTCCTCACTTGTATGTATGTATTATTATCATACTATCGATTTGTATCACGATCTGTATATGAGCTACAAAACACCTGACTATTAATTCTCTACGATTGCAGAGTTTCATAGCATGCAAAAAACACATAATAGTAGTAAAACGCGTTCATATTAGGTACTTTATTTCAAGGCTCCATTTTGAACAGTGTGTAAACTACTTTTATTATTGCTTGTGATAATAAACAAAGTAATAATTATTATACTTCATAACATAAAAAGTGAACGTAATAACAGTAAAGTGTAAGCATAGAGTTGCTTAAATAATACGCCTCTGTTAACACTTATCACGTTAGTATTTCTTATAACTTCAGCGCAAAGTGAATTTGGGTCAAAGAATTCAGAACAAGCAGATTATTCCGGAAGCAAAGTTAAAAGTAAATTGTAAAGTTGCGTTGATATAATAATAGTTGATTTATGTTCATTTAAACCAAATATTATAGAGTCATTCAAACTTCAAAGTAACCAAAACTTAGGAGCACATTTTTGTGATAACTTGTAAGTCCTAGCGCATTATGTAATATTTTTCCCGAGTTTCAAGTTTTTATAAACCAACCAACTTCCTTGAAGTTGGTTGGTTTATAGAAGGCTCTTTTAGGATAAATATTAGGGTATGATAAAAGATCATAACTGTCATGACAATGATATTACGTGTATAATGTATATCAGCCACAATCGATGTCACCCATGCAATCTTAACCCTTAGCAGGTTTCGCTAAAAAAGGCAATGGTATCGGGGGTCAAAATTTAATATGCGTCGCTACATATTCGTAAACTAGTATTTAGGGTGAATTTGGACCGCAACGCGACGCGTAGATGTATATCTGTACTATTTAGAAATGCATCTACGCCTTATTGGTTCTTCAAGAGGTTCATGGGCTTATGCAGTCAATGCAAATGCAGTCCTTCTTAACACCGGCAAGTCAAGTGCTACGCTTCATCACTTACTGTAGCGAGTGTACACCAAGATACAATTTTATCACCTTCTCTACTCTTAGTACCAAGTTTAGCAAACAAAATACCCAGCTACAATATCAGTACGCAATTTGTATATCGCACGTAGCAACGCACGCGGGGCGACGCGAGGGGTCGAGGGGGGGAGGGGGCAGGCGACACATCTGCCCCAGCGCGGCGCTCCGAATAACAATGTACCGGTCACTTTCCAAAGGCTGCGTTCATGGGGGACTGGAAAAACTACGAGCTATTCAATATTTATGTATGACTAGGATGACGCCCGCAACTCCGTTGCGTCAAAATTCGTTTCTAGTGCGGGAACGGAACATTTTTCCGGAATAAAAAGTATTTTATGTCCTTTCCCGAGACTCAAAGTATCTCCATACCAAATTTCATCAAAATCGGTTCAGCGGTTTGGGCGTGAAG
>DWTA01000010.1:0-23696 GCA_018236805.1 Plebejus anna | reverse complement strand
AACTTGAAATCATCTGCTAACTTGTCAAAATTTAAACAACTGACCTTTTGCTCCTTAAAATTAGAGAGTAAACTTTCTGAACCTTCAACTACAACCTGTTTCAGTTTTAAAGTACTTTTCAGCATTGTATGATTAAGCTGTACTTTATCTATGACTTTTATAACAGAGTAACCTTCGCTTAAACTAACCGGACCTGCTACATCACTGATTTCTAATCCTTCCAAAACGTCCTTGAGTTTACCTTTTAGCTGACTTAAATTAACGGTTGCTTTGCTCATCTTTATTGAAGATTCTGGATTATTACTGCTACGTAATTGTTTTATTAAATCTTCAGCCATCTTCTGATCAGGAATTACAAACTCCTGAAATGTAATAAGGTAGTCAGGTTTCTCTTTTTGTTTTCTTACATCGTCCACTTCTTTATCGCTGATATTGACAAGTGGCACAATTCCTACTTCAATAATCTTGTTCCACAGTAGCTGACACTTTACTTGTTTTTTTAGGGTATTGAGATCTATATTATGCTTTTTTACGTATTGATCAACTTCATCAGCCTCAAGTTTTAAACTTTGAGTTAAGAATAACGTGACAGCATTATTTAACTCCTCGTTACTCAATTCTATATTCATCTTCTGTGCTTCGCTGACAATGATAATTTCGTCTATTAACTGTCTTAGAATTTGAGATTTTACCTCTTTTTGATTAATCTTCTGAGTGCCAAGCAATGAATTTATGAAGTTTATACGTCTTTCGATATCTAAATTTGAAATTTGCTCACCATTTACATCTGCAACAATTTCAATCTCAGTTGCAAGTAACCTAAGCGGCAGCATTATTAATATCAAAATTAGTATTTTATGCATATAAAATTATTTAGCTAATAACTAATTCTATAATAAATACTGAATAAACGCTAGCTAACTTTTTAATAATTAAAAAAGAGGATGAAATTACTGTAATGAATACCTAAACAATAATATACGGAAGGAGAGGGATTCGAACCCTCGATACGACTTTTCAATCGTATAACGGTTTAGCAAACCGCCGCCTTCAGCCGCTCGGCCACCCTTCCAAATTATTACTATAATATCAAGACCTTTACTGCCTGTCTAATGCTTTTAACCGCAACATAAAAAACAACAATATTTTTCTGAGCAGCTCTAATGCAAACTAATTTCTACTTTTTTCAATGATTTTTTTTGCTTTTTCCACATCAGCCCATTCTCCAACTGTTACCGTTTTTCCCTTTTCTAAATCTTTATAATGAGAAAAGAAATGAGCAATTTTATCTAGTAGATTTTTAGGTAAGTCAGAATAGTTCTTTATATTGTCATAATAGCTATCAACACTGGAGATAGGTACAGCTAATATTTTTTCATCCTCTCCTTTTTCATCTTTGGTAAGTAATGCACCTACTGGACGCACCAATATCAAAACTCCAGGCGCTAAAGGAAATTGAGTTAGCACCAAAACATCCGCAGGGTCACCATCACCTGCGCAGGTATTTGGTACAAATCCATAATTGCAAGGATAAGTCATTGAGGTAGACAAAAATCTGTCAACTTGTAATAATCCGAGCTCTTTATTAAATTCATACTTTACGGGTTCAGCATTTGCGCCTATTTCAATTACTACATTTATTTCATCTGGTTTTGTTGTTATTTTGCTTAAATCCATGGATTACCTCGTTATTCAAGAGAAGATATTATATAGCATACACTTTAAAAGTGCTACATTTATCATTCATAAGTAGAGGTTTATGGTTGCATAGGACCATTTGTAAAACCATTAATAGTTGCACTGTTGAACGTTGAATGTGGCGGTTCTTGAGGTGATTTCAGTAGTTGAAATAAAGCATATACTACTACAATAGTCAGTACTGCAGCAATTATTAGATTAGTTTGTGGGCTCATTGAGTTAAACAAATTTTGCTCCATAAAGAAATAATCGGTAGCATATAACCCAACAGACAATACAAACATACCTAAAATAAGTTTACAGACTGTGTTTTTATGATTTTTCTTGCTGACAATGAAATTTGGCCTACATTTATTCTCTTCTTGTGGCACTGAGTAGTATATATTTTTAGGGCTTGTTACTAATTGTTCAAATTCATCACTGTTTTGGTTTTTTAACAGTTGCTCCAGGGTGTTTTTTGTATTCTTAGGATATATTAATCCATCCATTTTTAATGCTCTCTCTTGTCGATCCACATCCTCATGATCGATTGTATATTCGATGGGTTCCATCTCTACTTGATAGCTCGATCCTTTGTAGTGAGCTAGCTAAGAGCATTATATAGCTCTCTATTAATGGATCTTCACATATCTCTGATACTTCTCTTTTTACTGTTTTGTTAGATGACGAAAGTTTTTTATAATGACTACCCAAAGAAAAGAACAATGCTATATCTTTATCTACTTTTATGTTGTGAATAGAATAATAGAAATCAATAATGCATTTACTTAAGGTAAATTCTCTGTCATATTCGTTTAATGCATTTTCTTCACTTAGTAACTTTCTAACATCAATAAGCACCTTATTTTCAAAATCTTCTACTGTTTTAAATATTGATTCTCTCTTTGGATTTGCCAAAACGTTAAGTAAATCTAATTTTCTTCCATCTACTATTTCGTGTATGTCTTTACCTAACTCAGACTCCTTAATAACTTTATATATTTCATCTATGATATCTTGAGTGCTCAGATTATTACTCCCGCTTAAAATTTCATAAGCTTGAGTATAAATTAAGAACAACCCTTGTAGACTAAATTGTAAGTTAAAATATTTATCTAATGATTCCTCTTTTTTTCTAACGAATGAAGACAAACCAATATGGTTTCTGTGGTCTATTTTACCAGTTAAGTTAGCATGTTGAAAATTGCCTAAAAAAATAAACAAGGCCTCTAATAAATTGCCTTTACCAACAATTTTTATTAATTCTTCAACTTCTTTAACCATCCCTCTAGTCCACAATATAATAATTATCTTTATAGTATAAAGAATATAGGATAAAACAGCAATAAATTTTATTGTATGTTTACATTCTGCATTAAAAGATTAAACCACCAAGTTAGAAGCATATCCAACCTCCACCGATAACTTGTTCGCCCTTATATGCTACACAGGCTTGACCTGGACTGATGCCAAAGTAATCGTCGTTTAAAATTACACAGGCTTTGTTCTTTTCGTCAGTTGAATATATTGTCGCTAAGCTTCCTGCATGTGATGACCTAAGCTTCACAGTTACTTCCATGCCTTCTTTTGGTTGTTCTAACCAATTTAACTCTTTGACCAATATCTTTTTTTGCATTAGAGCATTGATCTGGCCTACTACAACTTCATTATTTTCTGTATTAGTTCTTACTACATAAAGAGGCTCACTGTGTGCAATGCAGAGGCCTCTTCTCTGGCCCACTGTAAAATTTACTATGCCGCTGTGCTCACCTAGCACTTTTCCATGAATATCTACTATTTTACCTTTCTGTACAGATTGTGGAGCTAATTTAGCTATTGTTTTACTATAGCTTTCGGAAACGAAGCATATATCTTGACTATCCGGCTTTTCAGAGATTTGTAAGCTAAAATATTTTGCTAATTTTCTTATATCACTTTTATAGAACCCACCTAGTGGAAATCGCAAAAGCTTTAACTGCTCCTCAGTTGTAGCAAACAAAAAATAACTTTGATCTTTACTTTTATCAATACTTCTGCACAACTTTACCTCACCATTTTCTTCTAATCTTCTTACGTAATGTCCTGTTACGAGCACATCCGCACCAAGATTTTTTGTGACTTGCAATAGATCACGGAATTTGACTGTTTGGTTACATCTTACACATGGTATGGGGGTTTCCCCACGCATGTAAGTATTCGCAAAATCTTCTATTACTTCCTTTTTAAATGTTTCTTCGTAATTTAAAATATAATGAGGAAAGCCAACACTTTCAGCTACGCGTTTGGCGTCATAAATATCTTGTCCAGCGCAGCATGCACCTTTTCTTGCATTAGCATTGCCATCAGTGCCATATAGCTGAAGAGTCACACCTATCACTTCGTACCCAAGGTTATACAGCAGTGCTGCAGCAACGGAGCTATCAACTCCCCCGGACATTGCAACAATAGCCTTAGTTTGATGCGGAGCTTTATCTTTTAATAAAGGTTCAATTTCAAATTCTTTTAGCATATAATTTATAAACACAAACCTGGTGTCAAGCACTGGAATCCAGTTTCTATTACACAATTTCATCGAAACAGCGTACTTATTTGTAGTCAAGTTCCAGTGTCAAGCGCTGGGATGACACCCCTTCCTGCTGGAAGTTGCCTTTAAATTACTTGATGCGTGACACTGGGATCTCATTTATATTACATAATTCCATCAAAACAATTCGATCTTCAAAAACAACTTAATCTTGCTTGAATAAAACATGGCCAAAATAGTCCATGTTTTCAAGTACTTTTCCGCTACCTAGGGCAACACAACAAAGTGGATCATCTGCAACACGAACTGGTAATTTTGTTGTTTCACTAATAACTTTACTCAAGTTGCGCAATAACCCGCCTCCACCAGATAAAATTATTCCTCTATCAACTATATCAGAAGAAAGTTCAGGTGGAGTACTCTCCAGTGCAGTTCTAATAGCAGAAATTATCTGATGTACAGGCTCTATTAGGCTCTCTGCAACTTGATATTCTGATAAAAGCATTTCTTTTGGCATACCACTCACTAAATCCCTGCCTTTAATTATCATTCCCTCTTTGTTGTTTTCAACTGGCAGACTGGCTGAACCGACGTTTTTCTTAATTTTTTCAGCAGTTGTTTCGCCAATCAATAACTTATGATTTTCACGAATGTATGACTTTATTGCCTCATCCATAATATCACCACCTACTCTGGCAGAACGTGAATAAACAATTCCACCTAAAGAAATAATTGCAACTTCAGTTGTACCACCTCCTATGTCAACAATCATAGAACCTTCAGGTTCGGTAACTGGAAGTCCAGCCCCAATTGCTGCAGCCATTGGTTCTTCAATTAAGAATACTTCATTTGCACCAGCACTTTCTGCTGCATCTTGTATAGCACGCCTTTCAACTGGGGTAGATCCAGATGGAACACATATGATAATACTAGGCTTATTAACAGTGAATCTTGTGTTTGCGCTGCGTATGAAATATTTTAACATTTCTTCCGCGCTTTTAAAATCAGCAATAACTCCGTCTTTCAAGGGCCTTATCGCTTCTATTTCTCCAGGTGTTTTTCCGAGCATCATCTTAGCTTTTTTGCCAAAAGCATAAGGAACGTAACTTCCTTTTTCTTTTACTCTTGCTACAACTGAGGGTTCATCAAGCACTATCCCCTGACTTTTCTGATAAACTAAAGTATTTGCAGTACCAAGATCTATAGCAATATCGCTAGCAAATAAACCTTTGAAAGTAAAAAAATTTCTGATTAAATTCTGAACAAAACTCATACACAACTCAAGAAAACCATTTATTGAGACAAATTATACTTTTCAGATAAGTAACTAGTGTAGCACTCAATATCTAAATCCCTACCTGTTACCTTTTTTAGCTGTTCCAAAAAGCCATAATTTGCACTATATACATTTTTAGAGAACCAAGAGAACCAATCGATAAGTAAACTGAAATCTCCTTTTACTATAGAATCTAAAAATTCGTAATGATTTTTCTTAATGAAAGAAAAAAACTGCACAGCAGCGATTAACGCTATGACTTTAATAGGAAAGTAGCCTATAACACCACTTATCCAATACTCATCTTGAAAATAAGTGTCTAGCTCATTTTTAGCTTTTACTGAAATCTTGTAATGCTTCATACCTTCCAACCATTTATCGTGTAGATCTTTAACTTCTAACGTACCATTTATTAGATCTTGTTCTAATTTAGTTCTTAGCATAATGTGAGCCAATAAACTAAATTCATCCGCATTCTTCAAAAAAGATGAAAGATTTACTTTATTGAAAATCAAATACAAATTTTCAACACTACTATCAATTTTGCCTTTTGTAGAAAGTTTCTCCTTTATGTGTGGTTGAATGAACTCAATAAATTCTCTGGATGTTCCAATGATCCTTTCCATGAATAACCCTTGAGTTTCATACATAATATGTTTAGTAATTGAGCTCTTTATAGAATTTTGCGCTAAACATTTTTGATGAATTGCATAACCAGTATGCCGTAAAAGTAAAAATAAACCATAACAAAGGTCAGATTCATCATAATCGATAGGATCGTAATAAGAAATGGAAATCTCATTTGGTGTAACACTCATTTGCTGTAAGAATAAGGAACCAAGTTCAATCTGTCTCTGAACCGTAACTTTTTGTATATTAGTAACCTTATCCTTCTTCTGCTTTTGAGTTACTTTCTCTACATTTTCACTAAAAAATTTACCTAGCTTAGGAAATATTTCCTTTATGTTCTTTTCTGTGATATTAGAGTCATAGTCAGCAAGCAATGACTCATAATTTGAGCGCTTTAATTGCTGCGATTTTATAGAAGCTGCTTCACGAGTAAGCTTAATTAGGTTAGTAAAGCATTCTTTCAGCTTTGCTAAGTTACTAATTTCAGAATTAGTTAGCCTCCATAAGTTTTGGCATTCAATCTTAGCTTTGGACAAAGATTTTACTAAATCAACAGGAATAGCACTGCTGCTTTTGTGTATCCCCTCTATTAACTTTAGCTGCTGAATATTAGCACTCTTTTTATTCCTAAGAGCATTCGCTAATGATTCCTTTATTGCATCATGAGAGATAATTTCATGTCTGATTTCCTCTAGAAGACACATTTGTTCAACTTTGTCCTCTACATTCAATTGACTTTTGCTTAGTAGTTTTAGTGTGTTTTCGATATTCCTTACCTTATGTAATACTTCCTCTAAAAACTTATAAGATCTCATTTTTATTCATTGCTTTGAAACATCTGCTTAATATCGTAATAGATTAATAATAAAGTTAAAAGTATATTTGCTTAAAGTACAATAAAAAATTGTATTTTTATTCTTTTATTGTACTTCATTGCTAAGAATTGAGCATCTTATCAGAAAATTAATTATAAGATTGTAAAGAAAACATTTAGTATTTTATTTCCCTTGACTCTATTCTAGTATAGAGGGATTATTAGTACTAAAATTAAAATTACGCACTATATTTTAAATTTATGGAGGTTTAGTGATGTGGAGTAGACTGATTATAATGTGTTGTTTTTGTTTACTGCTTACTGGTGTAAGTTCTTGCCCTAAAAAAGGAGTAAATACGACAAATAAAATGAATGCTGTTGTTAAGCAGATAGGTGATAAAAGAGTTTTCTTTGGTTATGATGAATCTAGTATCAGTGAAGTGAGTGCAGATGCATTACTTGACGTGATGGAAGTGTTACAAAATAATCCTGACGCAAAGGTCACTTTAACTGGTCATACTGACAATCGTGGTTCTCACGAGTATAATCTTGCACTAGGAGCTAGAAGAGCAGATGCAGCTAAAAAATTTATGGTCAGCTGTACACCTTATCTAGAAAATAGAATAAAAACTGCTTCTAAAGGTGAAACTGAGCCTTTGGTTAATGTAAAAGATGATTC
Source organism: Plebejus anna (assembly GCA_018236805.1). NCBI lineage: Eukaryota > Metazoa > Arthropoda > Insecta > Lepidoptera > Lycaenidae > Plebejus > Plebejus anna. Next base: position 16,096 of record DWTA01000010.1, on the reverse strand, counting down.
TAGAAATTCCAAATATGAAAAAGAGCATGCTAAAAATCGTAGAGTGGAATTTTCATTTTCTGGAATAAAGAAGTAGTTTCTTGCATTAAAACCTGGATCCCAGTGTCAAGCACTGGGATGACAAAAGAGAGCAATTCCGCTGCTTGTTAGCGGGATCTATATATACCACAAATAAGTCGCTGTATGACGTAGAGACTATCTGGCCATCAAGAAACATAATGAAATTAGAGTTATTATTTCAAAATATAGCTAATAGCTTTGCTTTCCATAACCAAATCGCAGTTGCAGTATCAGGTGGTGTAGATAGTATAGTCTTACTGCATTTAATGACTAACTGGGCAAAAAAAAACAAGCTTTCACTTCCTATAGCATTAACAGTAAATCATGGGTTACGTTCAGAGTCTCAAAAAGAAGCTGATTTTGTTATAAGTTATGCAAAAGAACTTGGAGCAAAGGAATCGTTCATATTAAATTGGGAGAAGCAAAATATTAAAGGTAATATTCAGTTACAGGCACGAAAAGCACGATATAAGTTACTAGCAGAGTGGTGTAAAAACAATAATGTTAAATGTTTGCTCGTTGCTCATCACAAAGATGATCAAGCAGAAACGTTCTTATTAAGATTGGAGCGAGGTAGTGGAGTAGATGGATTATCATCAATGGATTACAAATCTTTCTTAAATGGTATTTATATATTTAGGCCGTTGTTAAATTTTAGTCGTAGTGAAATAGAAAAGTACGCTAATCTTCACCGGTTAAAATGGATCGAAGATAGAAGCAATTATGACTTAAAATACAGACGAACTTTATACCGTAACTTACTTAAAGCAAGTGACAATCAAGAGATTTTAACAGAGCGAATATGCCTCACAGCCCTTCATATGAAAAGAGCTGCAAAAGCGTTGATGCACTACACACGCCTTGCACTTAATGACTGCGTTAATATTCATGATCTTGGTTATATTGAAATTAAACTAGATGAACTTTATAAACTGCCAGAGGAAATAGCTTTAAGGCTTCTTCTTTATTCTATAATGGCAATTGTCAACAAGCACTATAAACCAAGGTGCCGTAGCCTTATCGCAATATTTAATAGAATATTGCAACAAAATAGTGATGTTAATTGCACACTCTATGGATGCAAAATAAGAAAATATGGAGAAAGTATTTTGATAATGAGAGAATCGTCAAATATACAGGAAATTACTGTACACTTACCATTAAATGGTTCTATTGAATGGGATAACAGGTTTAGCTGCACAATATTTGGAGATCAGGAGTGTTCAGTAACTATTGCTCCGCTAAAAAAAACACAAAAAATCCCTGAATTTCTAAAAAATTATGATTATTGCTCTGAAGTTTACTATTCTTTGCCTACAGTACAAAAAGATGGAAAGATGCTTGCTTATCCATGTATGAAACATAATAGTAAGAGCACTAGTGATGATGAGATTAAATATTTTATTTCTAGTATAATAAAGGAAAATTTGCTAAAGTTAACTGATATTTAATTAAGGATTACAATGAGTGGGGCAAGATTTTTTAAATTTGTAATTATTTTTCTAAAGTTTACTACTCTTTTCCAACAGTGAAAAAAATGGAAAGGTGGTTGCTTATCCTGATGTAAATTATAACGGAGAAATACGGTGATGATAAGATTCGATGCATTATTAATAGCACGATAAAACAAAATTTGGTAAGCTTGATTAGTGTTTAATTAGAAATGTAAATGAAAAAATTTTTAGAAGGCTTATTGATCTGGTTAGTGATTATTGTTCTTATTTCAGTTGCTTATATTCAATTTAGCGGAAGTATAGGTAAGAGTAAAACAACCATACCTTTTTCAGAATTTTTAACTAGACTAGAAGATAATGATATAGAAAATATTACAATAAGAAACCAAAGTATCGAAGGGAAGTTTAGGGATGGGTCAGCCTTTAACTCAAGTGGTGTTATATATAGTGACTTAATAAAAAGTTTGCATGATAGGAAAGTGAAGTTCTCCTTTTCAATTGGAGACTCTGCAATAGGTATAATTGGTGGATTACTTATTCAATGGGTTCCGACCCTTATCTTTATCGGTTTATTACTTTTCCTTTTTAAACAAACGCAAGCAGGAGGTAATAGAACTATAAGCTTTGGCAAATCAAAAGCTAGGCTTATGACTACTGGAAAAAAAGTGACATTTGATGATGTTGCTGGGATTGATGAAGCAAAAGAAGAGTTGGTTGAAATTGTTGATTTTCTTAAACAAAGGCAAAAATTTCAAGTGTTAGGTGGGAAGATACCAAAAGGATGCCTTTTAATTGGTTCCCCTGGAACTGGTAAAACTCTACTTGCTCGTGCAATTGCAGGTGAAGCTAATGTACCGTTTTTTAGTATTTCTGGATCTGATTTCGTTGAAATGTTTGTCGGTGTTGGTGCAAGCCGTGTCCGGGATATGTTTGATCAAGGTAAGAAAAATGCTCCTTGTATAATTTTCATAGACGAAATAGATGCAGTAGGTAGGCATCGCGGCATCGGTCTTGGTGGCGGTAACGACGAAAGGGAACAAACATTAAACCAGTTACTGGTTGAGATGGATGGTTTCGAGTCTAATGAAGGTGTGATAATAATTGCTGCAACTAACCGTCCAGACGTCCTAGATCCAGCACTACTTAGACCTGGTCGTTTTGACCGACAGATTACTATTTCTTTACCTGATATAAATGGGCGTGAGAGAATATTAAATACGCATATAAAGAAAATATCGATAGCACCAGATGTAAACGTAAAAACAGTTGCGAGGGGAACGCCAGGTTTTTCAGGGGCTGATCTAGCAAATTTAGTGAATGAGTCTGCGCTTATTGCTGCAAGAAGAAATAAGAAAATTGTTACCATGGATGATTTTGAGTATGCACGTGATAAAGTGATGATGGGCATGGAAAGAAGGTCCTTAGTCATTACAGAAGAAGAAAAAAAGCTTACTGCTTACCATGAAGCTGGTCATGCAGTAGTTTCAGTTAATATGCCTGCTTCTGATCCTATACACAAAGCAACAATTATTCCACGTGGTAGAGCACTCGGTTTAGTTATGAGACTACCAGAAACAGATAGAGTGTCCCTCACAAGAGAAAAGATGCTAGCAGATATAACTGTTGCAATGGGTGGACGTGTGGCAGAAGAGCTAATTTTTGGCTATGATAAAGTCACAAGCGGTGCATCTTCAGATATAAAACTAGCATCAGATTTATCACGTTCTATGGTGACAAAATGGGGAATGAGCGACAAAATAGGTCCGATCTATCATAATCGCGAACAAATCACACATGATTCTGAGACAATTTCTGAAGATACGTTAAGACTTATAGATGAGGAAGTAAAGAAAGTCGTATTTTCTTGCTATGAAAAAGCAAAAGACATTTTAACCAAGCGTAGGAAAGACTTGGAGCTCATTGCTGAAAATCTACTGGAGTTTGAAACTTTAACAGGAGATGAAATAAGAGACATATTAAGTGGAAAAAAAATTGTTAGAAATGAAAATGAAGGTAAAGAAGAGATAAGAAGATCCTCTCTCTAATAAGATCTGGCTTTATTTAACCGCTAAAACAAAAATTTTTAATTAATTAGCTTAAGTTATAAGATCATAGTTAAGCCGATGTATTTTATAAATGGACTTTTTTGAACATTCTTCCAATTTTTTTCTAAATAACTCTTTGCCTATTTAAATAAGTATGTTCAGTATTAGAGCTTTCCAGACCGCTACTAGGAGAAAGATTAGGTTCTTGACCTTTAAACATCTCTATTAGCTTTAATACAGGAGCAGTTCCTGCTACAGCTCCTATAACAGCAGTAGCACCCATGATGAGAAGAAACGGTTCTGCAGTGGTGATTACACAAAGCTCAATACATAAACCAGCAATGACCATACCAACCATTATACCAATGAAAGCACCTACAATTATGGATGAAACTACACCAATTAATTCTCCTATTTTTGAACTAAGTGGTACTTCTCTTTCACGTCTAATACGCCTAATATAGCGTGACCTCATTTGTCCTCTCATTATTACATTTTCATCCCTGTTTCCAAAGAGATTCAATGACGCTTCTCTTTCTCTAATAAAATTTGGCCGCATTTGTTGTTCTCTTGCCCTTCTTCGCTCTCTCATTATTATGTTTTCCTCAAAGAGGTTTAGTGGTACTTCTCTCTCACCTCTAATTCTAACATGATTTAGCTGTGCTTGTTCTACTAATAACCTTATTGTACTTTTTATTTCATTTAGCGGTGCTCTTCCTCCAATATCCTTAATTGCCTTCTCAAATTTTAATAGCGACTTGTTATTTAGTCTGACATTATTCTGAGAATCACAAACAATAACCCAATCTAAAATTGGCTTTTTTTGACCACCATACTCTATATAATCATTAATGTGTTCCTTTAGTTTTTTAATTATCTCTACTGCTCTTGTTTCCATAGCTTCTATGGCGCTATCTTCACTTTCTATGAGTATATTTGAAAACAATTCCTAATAACTCCTGTTGTAAATCCTTTCGTTCTTTAATATTCATAATTAGCCTCAACTTTTATATGCTATTTTGCCAAAATAATTTTACCAAATAAGTAATATATATACAATAATTCTCGTTTAAAAATTTTTTTACATTGGCTTATCTCAGTTATGTTTTAGGATGTAAAAGCTTCTTACTTTAATAATTTATTAAAGTAAACCATATATGGATTGCTATTTAGGAGCAGCTGTTGTACTTTAATCAGAAGGTACAGTAATGTAAGAAGGAGGTACTTTATGTCTTTAAAAAATGAAATTTCTGAATTGATAGAGCAACAGCTTGGCATTAAATATCATGACAATTGCTTAGCTTACACTATCCATAATTCGGCTGCAGGTGAAATATCCGATTCTATTGCTCTTTGCATAGTTGGCTGTGGCGGTTGTGAGATTAAGTATCAAGGTATTGCTAATTCATTTAACATAACGAAAGAAGAAATTAACCAAAGTAATATAGAAAGCATAAAAAATAAGATAGAAAGTGAAGCTAGAAAAGAAGGTAGTGAATTTTCCGAGTTGATTTCTAAGATGGATCAATCGCTGAAAGAACAAAGTGAAAAGTCTATTATACAGATTTTAAATTCATCTGCTGAAGAGATGTTAAGGAGTTTTTGTGGTAGTTCTATACAGAGAACAGAGGATAAAGAAGTTAGTCTGTCCTCTGCTTCACATGAAGAGGCTGCTACAGAAGATTCGGAAACTACTATTAATTCTGATCTTTTATCAATTTAACCAGCTCCTCATATAAATTTTTTCTGTACCCAAGCTATATGTTTGTGAGAGGATAGTAAGCACTACATTTTTCTATTTCCATTATAACAGATTCGTCTATTTTCATGATGATCTTACTATTTGTACTCTGTCTAGGACTAAGCAATAGAAATAGTAGGATAACAGTAGTCAACCAAGATTCCAGCATCACGTACTAGGATGATATAAGTATCATGATTTACGATTAGATTGACATAGGGTAAAGAGTAAATTAAAAATTAAATAGATCTTTTAATGCAGAATAAATGCCTATAGAAATATTGATGCCCGCTCTTTCCCCAACAATGAGTAAAACTGGAGGGAAAATTGTAAAGTGGTGTAAAAAAGAACAAGATAAAGTTGAAATAGGTGATGTAATCGCTGAAATTGAGACTGATAAAGCCATAATGGAGTTTGAATCTGTCGATGAAGGAGTTTTAGCAAAAATTTTAGTGTCGGAAGGAACAAGTGGTGTGCCTGTAAATCAACTGATAGCTCTAATGTTAGAGGAAGGGGAAGATAAAAGCGCACTTGATTTAGCTTCTGCCATCAATACCAAGGTTGAGAAGGAGGTTGAAGCCGATTTTTCAGTATCATCCAACCCTTCGATTTCATCTAGCTCTTCAATGTCATCCCAGTGCGTGACACTGGGATCTAAAAAAGAGGATAGAGCAACAGAAAATAGAATAAAAGTAAGCCCCTTAGCTAAAAAAATAGCTCAAAATGAAGGTGTTGATATAAAGCGATTAAAAGGTACAGGTCCATATGGTCGTATCATCAAAGCTGATGTATTAGAATTTTTAGATCAAACTAAAAGCTATGAGAGATTTGAGGAAAATACAACAGTTGAAGTAAGTAATATGCGCCAAGTGATAGCGCAGCGCCTAGTTGAATCTAAGCAAAATATTCCACACTTTTATTTAACTGTAGACTGCCACGTTGATAAGCTAATATCGCTCAAAAATGAGGTTAATTCAGCAAATGAGAACAATAAAGTAACAATTAATGACTTAATTATAAAAGCTGTGGCTTTCAGCATGAAAAAATTTCCTAACATAAACTCATCGTGGATAGATACTAAGATAGTAAAATATTCAAATATAGATATCTCAATTGCTGTAGCGCTTGAGGATGGACTTATTACTCCTATAGTAAAAAATGCTGATGAAAAAAGTGTTTTATCTATATCAAAAGAAGTGAAAGATTTAGTAAATAGAGCACGATCTGGAAAATTAAGGCCTGAAGAATTTCAAGGAGGAGGGTTTACCATTTCTAATTTAGGCATGTTTGGTATAAAAACTTTCAGTGCTATAATCAATCCACCACAGTCTTGCATTATGGCTGTCGGCGCATCTAAAAAACAACCAGTTGTCATAAGTGAAAAAATAGAGATAGCAGAGGTAATGACAGTTACTCTCTCTGTTGACCACAGAGCAGTTGATGGAGCACTCGGAGCAAAATTTTTAAATGCCTTTAAGTACTATATAGAAAACCCTACGGTGATGCTTCTTGAGCCTTTATTATTATAATAAAATTAATACCTCTTAGTTTATACTTTTGTTAGTTAATAGGTTTAGAGGTAAAATATGACTGATAAAAAGATAGAAAAACGTAGTATATCTTTTGATGCTACAAAATCAAAATTTTCAAACGATAGGTTTCAAATAGATTCCTCATCTAATGAGTCAATAGATACCATTGGTAAAAAATTTAAGTATGAAGTGAAACTTCCAGGTGTTATTCACACTATAGTATAGTAGTTTCGAAAATGAATGATAAATTTTCATTACGAGATTACCCCCTAAAAGCTGCGAGTTTGTATGTTAGTGCACTATCATTTATTTTAGAAAACACTATAGTTTCGAAAATGAATGATAAATTTTCATTACGAGATTACCCCCTAAAAGCTGCGAGTTTGTATGTTAGTGCACTATCATTTATTTTAGAAAACACTATAGTTAGGAAAGTAACAGCTTGCTAGCAGGCTGTTGCTTTCTTTCACATACCATTTCAATACAAATGAATTAGGAAATCTATTTTAGGACTTTCGGCTTATAGTTCTCATCATGTTTTGCAAACACCGTATCTGCAAGAAAAGTACTATTATCAAACATTTTACCTTGCACAACAACACCACTTTTTTCTGAAAACATTGGTGGAAGTATTCCCTGATATTTCACCACAACGCTTTTGTTAAAATCTGTCATCTGAAAAACTACTTCACTTTCGCTCCGTATCACGCTCTTTTCAACAACCATTCCACCAACACGGATTGGCTTTTGATTATTTGGCAAGACTATGGCTTCACTTACTGTATAGAAAAATGAGATATTTTCTTTGAGCGTTGTTAAAATAAAAAAAACTGCACAACTTAAAAAGCAGAAAATTCCTGAAGTTATAAGTAATCGCTTATGTTTCTTCTTCATTATTATCTTTCAGGCTTTCTAGAATTTTTTTACTTTTAGTATAGCAAGAAACGGTAAAAATCAAATTTCCACCAATCAGTATGAAACTAATAAGGTAAGCAAAAATTACATATGTATTCATAATGCACTGCCAATAAATAACTCACCTGCATCAAAATAAATTAAGCTTCCATCCTTTTGCTGCAACACCAATTTACCACTTTTATCTATATCAGCAAAAATTCCTTCATACAATTTTTCAGCTAACTTTACACTGATTTGCTCATTCATTTTGAATGCTTTTTTTAACCACATTTCTCTTATAGCATAAAACCCATCAAATAGCCATTGCTTTCTTAGCTTATTAAAATTTATTATTAATTCCTTTAATAGATCCATGTTAGACACAGATTCACCGTAATTGCTAATGCACGTTGTGCCTGGAAGTGGCGCATGATTGACATTAATTCCAATTCCTATAATGAGCCAATTTGAATTAGATTTTTTTTCAAGCAATATTCCGCTTATTTTCTTGCCATCGATTAGAATGTCATTTGGCCATTTATGTTGAAGATTGAGATCGTTTATGAATTGATCTCTTGTCATCCCAGTGCTTTGACACTGGGATCCAGAAGAAAAAGTATGGATTCCAGTGTCACGCATTGGAATGACACCGCAGTGGGTTTGATTATTCAAGAAATTTAACGATAATAAAGTATTTCCAACAGCAAGAGCAGTCACAAAAGTCAATTCTGTCAATTTGCTGACATCCGTTTCTTGGTTAATTATCAAACTCGCATAGAGATTACCCTCTGGAGAAATCCAGCTTTTTCCAGTGCGTCCCCTACCTTCTGTTTGTTTATCAGCAATAATGACAGTTTCATTTGATATTCCTTTATCAATTAAATCTAACGCTTCTTCGTTAGTGCTTGAAACTTCTTTGTAATGATGAATATGAAAGCCCTCAAATGTTTCAGGGATCATTTTCTTAATTCTATCAAAAAACTCTCTTATCCAGAAAAACTGTTGCCACGGCTAGCAGAACTTGATAATACAGGTGATTGCATACTGCTATATGAAGCCCTATTTTCATTTACGTCATAGGGCATTGCTTCAGGACCGCTGTTAACATTTGTTTCAGTAAGTGGAAATTCCCGTTTGTAATTAGGAGCTTCCTCTGCATGCTCAGAAGGTCTAGAATTTACTTGATAACCAACGCTATCAAAATTTTTTTTATTTACATCATACAAAAGCTTCTTCTTTGGTTGAAAGGACTGCACTGATGAATTGTCACTTCCTAAACTTTCTTGTAGCCTATCTGGTTCTCGTATTGAGCTCTCAAAGTCACTGCCCCAAGAAATATAACTATCTGTCATACTAGCTTGTGTTTCTCTCCACCTAGCTTGTGTTTCTCTCCACTTCGATTTCACCTCACTTAAACTCATCGGTAATATCACATTCAGATTTGGAAGTGATTTGGATCTACGTAAATTATTCTGTCTTGTTTTTTGAAATTCCTCAAATGCAGCCTTAAATTTCAAGAGCGAATTCGAATCATCTAATATAGCTCTAAGCGCTAGGGAAAGTTGCTGTGAAGTTAGAGATTGCTCTGGCAGATTCGGTGGAAGTGACATATTTTCTTGATAATTTTTGATGGAATTACTACCATCTTCCAAATTGTTGTGCGCACCCATGATTATCGATGGCAAGCTAGGAAATGATTCAAATTGATTCATGCTATTCAGAGGCGAGTTAGTTTCTGGATATGATGGCAACGATTCCTCTGTTTGGTTAGCTTGCTGATCAGCACCTTTAACCATAACGTTTTCAGGTTGCGGTGTTTCTGTTTCTTTCACTGGATCATCAACTGGTGGTTGTTGTGGAATAGGAATAACCGACTTTTCAGGCTCTTGCGAAAGCAACGGTGGCGTAAGAATAGGCACAGCTTGCTCTTTTTCTTGTACTAGACTTTCTCCTTCTTCTTCATTTTTACTTCTTGGTTCGCTACTAACCTTATTAGATTTACCCTTACTGCGTATGGCGGAAATAGTAAATGCTGCTAATGTAATTACTGAAACTAATGCAGCAACTACAGAAATGGCAAAAATTGCCAGAGGAGCTGTAGAGATTACAATACCAAATTTAATTGCTAAAGCAACATAAGGAAAATATAAAACAGCTACAGTGCTCGATCCTCCTAGCAAGAGAGCGGCAATTGAAAATTTCAAAACAGTTTTTCTTTTACTCATTTTTCACCACAAAATATTAATTAATCACTAATTATAAACACTAAATTGTTAATTTGTCAATGAATTAATCAATGAGTAAAGATCTTCTGCGTACAAGAAAAGAACGAGGTTGATCAGTGAAGCCACTGAAGTGATAATGAATAGACTCTTAGAATAAGCAACCTTATTACCACTAGCTTTATCAAAATACATAACTTTCATGATATTTAAATAATAGTAGCATGATATCACACTCGCTGTTACAAGAATCAAAGACAGGCTGATAAAGCCAGAATTTATTAAACTTTTGAATATAAAAAATTTAGCGATAAAACCTGCAAGTGGAGGTATTCCCGACATCGAGAGTAATAGTATAGAAAGATGGAATGCTAAAATTGGTTGCTTTTTTCCTATACCAGATAAATTTGCAATATCACAATCATCATCGTCAATTTGTACGAGATATGAGAATAGCCCTATGCTTGTGATGATATATATCACCAAATACATTAAGGCACTATCTGTTCCTGCTTGTGTAAAAATAGAAAGTGAAGCAAATATAAAACCAATGTGACCAATTGAACTGTAAGCAAACAGCCTTTTTAAGTTTTGCTGACGCAAGGCCCCAAAAGCTGAGATAAGCACAGACAATGCTGAAACGTATAAGAAAATAGGCTGAACATAACTTTTTACATTTACTAACTCTTCATTCATCAATCGAATTAAAAATGTTACAAGTGCAGCTTTTGGGGCCGTAGAAAAAAACGCAGTTACTATGGTAGGTGCACCTTGATAGACATCTGGAGCCCACATATGAAAAGGAGCAATAGCAAGCTTGAAACACAAACCAATAAGGATAAAAACTAACCCAAAAACTATTCCATAAGTTATCTGATGGTTTTGCAAGAATGAACCGAGCTCAGAGAAATTGACTTGTCCTGTATATCCATAAAGCAGCGACATTCCATATAGCATAATGCAGGAAGATAGTGCACTAAGTGTAAAATATTTCACTCCTGCTTCACATGAATAAGCTGAATCTTTATTAAAGCTCGCAAGAACATACAAAGATATACTCATCAACTCAAAAGCTAAATAAAAAGAAATCAGACTATTTGCTGAAACCAAAGTTATCATGCCAAATAGCGCAAAAAGAATCAGTATTGAAAATTCATATTTATAGTCACATTTTGATAAATTCAGCATCAAAAGTATTAAAATTCCTGTGCTGAGAATTAACCCTTGGGCTGACCTGATGTATAAATTGAGTTTTAACAACGAATTAAAGAGAAAAATTTCATTGTTTTCTGCCGAAATAATTAAAATAATCAAAGTTACCACTGTGCAGCCAAGTGCTAATAAGTTGATAGTTCGGCGGTTAAATATAATTCCAAGCAGTAGCAACACTAACGAGGAGATAATAGAGAACGTTTCCGGCAATATCTGTATATAATTCATAGCGCATTATATTTGACTAACAAATTTGCCATACATGGCTTCAAATAATTCAGTGCAAGGGTTGGGTAGAATCCAAGCAAAATAACAAACACTGCAAGCAGAATTAAGACAGAAAATTCTATGCTATCCAAGCGATTATTTAATAATTTAGAATAGCTAACCCCCCATATTATTTGCTTACATAAATTCAGCATATAAACTGCGCTTAAAATAGTGCCAAGTGCGATAAATCCTGTAAAAAACCCTATGCTCTTAAACATTCCAACCATAGCCAAAAACTCACCTGCGAACCCAGATGTTCCAGGTAGCCCTATTGAAGCCATTGAAAATAAAATGAACATAAAACCAAATTTTGGCATTGTGTTTACTATGCCAAAATATTTTGCAATCTCCAAAGTCCCAGTTCGAGTATATAGCATTCCAACACACAAAAATAAAGCAGCAGAAATAAGGCCATGACTAATCATTTGAAATATGCTACCCAGTACTCCTTCCTCACAAAATGAAAAGAGGCCAGCGGTAACGATCCCCATATGTGCTATTGAAGAATAAGCTATTAACTTCTTTATATCATCTTGAGCAAACGCAACTAGAGAAGCATATATCACCGCAATAATGCTCAGCACAACAACGAAATTTGAAAAATACAAACTTGCCTGAGGAAGCATTGGAATAGAAAATCTTAAAAATCCATATCCCCCCATTTTAATAAGCAAGCCAGCTAAAATCACAGATCCAGAAGTTGGTGATTGCACATGTGCATCAGGAAGCCAAGTGTGAAATGGAAACATCGGTACTTTTATTGCAAAAGAAATAAAAAATGCAATCCACAGCAATGACTGCACTTCAAGATCAAGGCTTGGCACTAATGTAGCTAATTTTTGTATACTAAACGTTCCAAAAACACTATAGATGTATACTAACCCCAGTAGAAATAATAATGAGCCAGTTAATGTATAAAGAAATAACTTAAACGTCGCATATATCCTTTGCTTCCCTCCCCAAATGCCAATAATAAAGAACATTGGTATTAAGACAGCTTCAAAAAACACATAAAAGCTTATAGCATTCAGTGAAACGAAAAAACCGACTACAAAACTCTCAAGCAGTAGAAATAATGCCATATAGGCTTTTAGGGTCGTATAACTCATTTTGCAATTATAGAGCATACAAATAACAAACAAGAAAGTTGTAAGCAGAAGGAAAAGCAACGATATTCCATCCACCCCTATTCCAATATCTCTTACTGGATAGCTGACAAACTGAAAGTCCGCATCGTTATAATCAAATTCTATACAAGCTACAATGCTAAGCAAAAATGGAAGTACAGCAAAAAATAGGGCAAGGAATCTTAAGTGTATAGATTGATGATTAATCCTGATCGAGGATAAAATCAACGCTCCTATCAGTGGAAGCAAGAATATACTAAGTAACAACACCTTCTATTTAATTCCAATAATATATAAAGCACCGATTATTAAAGTAACAAACATAATAAATGCATAATCAAATATATAACCAGTTTGTAACTTTATAGAACTTTTTGAACATTCATTAACCAACCTTACAACACCATTTGGTCCAAATGAATCAATAGCCTTAACATCAAACTTCCATAGAAGCCTAGATATAAACCTTATCGGTGCAATTATAACAAACTCATACACCTCATCAAAGTACCATTTATTCTGCAAAAACTTAAGTAAAAATTTACTCTTAATTTGCCTAATTACTTGATATTGGTAAATTAGGTACGCAAGTGCTATTCCACTTAGGCTTGCTAAGGTTGGCAGTAGTTTTATAAAGAAATTATGAACTCCATGCTCATCAATCATCACTAAACTTGATTTCCAAAACGCATTACTAGTTATGTTCAAAATATTTGCTCCCCATATTCCAGAAAATACTGATCCAAAAGCGAGTATCAGTAATGGTATAAGCATAATCTTTGGTGCCTCATGTATATTAATTTTACTTTGTTTTTGGCTGTGGAACACAAGAAGCAATAACCTCCAAGAGTAAAACGCTGTGAAGAATGCAACAACTAAGCTTATTACAAAAGCAAAGCTATCCGTGCTATAAGCATGTTCAATTATCAAATCCTTTGAGTAAAAACCTGCAAATGGAAATATTCCAGAAAGCGCAAGAGATCCAATCCACATGAGAGTATAAGTGCAAGGGATTTTCTTCCAGCAATTTCCCATTTTCTGAATGTTTTGCTCATGATGCATTGCATGAATCACATTGCCAGCACCAAGAAATAGTAGAGCTTTAAAAAAAGCGTGTGTCATTAAATGAAAAATAGCAACATTGTAAGCAGAAAGCCCACATGCCATGAACATATAACCAAGTTGACTGCAGGTTGAATAAGCAATTATTTTTTTTATATCGTTCTGAGTAATCGCAACCGTAGCTGCAAAGAAAGCAGTAAGTGCCCCAACAATAACTATTAATTCTCGTGCCACATTTGATAGCTCAAATAATGGAGAACATTTTGCTACTAAAAATATACCTGCTGTTACCATCGTTGCTGCGTGAATGAGTGCAGAAACAGGGGTTGGCCCTTCCATTGCATCTGGCAACCAAACATGTAAACCAAGCTGTGCAGATTTACCCATACAGCCAATAAAAAGTAATATGCATATTATATGAGTTACTTTGAATTCACAGCAGAATGCTCTAATGTTCTGTGTGCCAAGAAGATCAGTTGTATCAAAAACTTCAGTAAAATTCAAAGAGTGAAATGTATAATAAATAAGAAAGATTCCAATCAATAGTGCAAAGTCTCCTACCCTATTCACAACAAATGCTTTAATTGCTGCATTATTTGCAGAATATTTTTGGAACCAAAATCCTATGAGTAAATAAGAACACAGGCCAACCCCTTCCCAGCCAAAAAAAAGCTGCACGAAATTATCGCTTACAACCAGCACAATCATGCAAAACGTAAATAGCGATAGGTAAGAAAAAAACCTCGACTTCCCTTTGTCATGCTCCATATAACCGATAGAATAGAGGTGGACTACTAGTGAAACGGTGGTAATGACAATAAGCATTAAGGATGAGAGAGCATCCACACTAATTGCCCAATTTACTTTTAATACACTTAATGAAAATAGAGGAAATAAACTCAAGTGATAATTTTCAGAGAAGGTGAGAAAAACATACCAAGATAAAACTGCAGATATTCCAATCCCTGCCGTTGTAACTAACTGACTTTTTCTAAAAAATGCTCCAAACAATGAAGCAAAAAGTGGCAGAAATACTATTAATTTCAGTATATCCATCATACTTTCATTCTTTCATTAAATTTGCTTGTTCAACGTCTATATTGCCACGGCTTCTATAATATACAACCAATATTGCAAGCCCAACTCCTGACTCTGCTGCCGCAACAGTCAACACAAACATCACAAAAATTTGCCCAACTATATCATTCATAAAGGCAGAAAAAGCAACTAGATTGATATTAATTGCCAGCAATAATATTTCTATTGATAACAGTATATTGATTATGCTCTTACGGTTAATGAAAATACCACACACGCCAATAGTGAACAAAACAGCAGCAATTATCAAAAAATGATTTAATCCTATTTCCATTCTACTCCTTTTCCAAATTTAGCCTTAATCAATTTTACAGATGAAGATTGTGTCAATTGCTTTAATACATTCTGTTTTTTAACTCCTTTTTTCTTGCCCTGCAAAGTAAGAGCAATTGCACCGACAATTGCAACAAGCAGCAGAATACCAGAAAGATGAAAAGCGTACATGTAGTCAGTGTAGAGCAAATTACCGATAGCTTTCACGTTATTGGTATTATAGTTTATAACATTGCTTATATTTGGTGCTGAGCTGCGGATTACAAAGCTGATGATTAGAAAAAACACAACACATAATATAGCACCAAGAGTGAAATGCTTTGCAAAACCCTGATGCAATCTTATGTAGTCGATATCGAGCATCATGACTACAAAGAGGAATAACACTGCAACTGTACCGATGTATACTATCAGCACCATCATAGCAATGAATTCAGCTCCAAGGAGAATAAAAAGCACTGCAGAGTTAACGAAGGTGAAAATTAAAAATAATACTGCATGCACAGGATTCCTTACGCTAATTACACAAACAGCAGATAAAATGCTAAGAATTGCGAAAAAACAAAAGAAAAAAGGCATCGATACTTTAACTGCAACAATAGTTACTAACTTAAAATAATTATTGCCGTAAAGTCAATATTATATTAAACGTTTAAAAACATTGTACTACAAGCTTCAGCTCCATTTTAAATTATTATATAGAGCATTTCCTCAGTCACACAAACACTCTTGACAATTTTAATTTATTAATGTACAATATATGCATGTTAATAGTCAGTAATAGCTCAAAATGTATAACATATTTGGTTACTTCGAAACTTGTGATAAGCAAAGTGGCAAGTTAGATGGCAAAAGTTATCAATACACCACAAGAGATCATGTGACAATTTACTTCAATAACACACTAGCCAGTTTAGGTGGATCATGGAGAGAATTTAAAGAAGAAGCATATGGGTTTATATATGATATCGGAGCTTGGTTGAAAGAAACATATGAAAATCTCACTGAACGACCTGAAATGGTCAGGTAAGGAAGCAGTATTACTACTCACTGCCATTAAGTTAAGGGAAAGTGATGGACTGTATTGTAAAATCAGGTAAGAT
>DWTA01000009.1:0-17401 GCA_018236805.1 Plebejus anna | reverse complement strand
AGTCTTGCGACTTTGATTTAATATACAACCCAGTATTTGCACATGAATATGAAAAGAGAGATTATTCTCATAAACATATAAATGTGGGCCTTATAAACTTAGAAAAATATGCCCCTGGTAAACTTTTTACAATTAAACATGATCCAAATGATTATCAGATACAAAGAAACTCGAGTGGTCAAATAGTTAGAATAAAAGATCAAACATATTTCACTAAAGTAAAACTATTTGATGGTGATACTGATGAAGAAATAGGAATGTTATCTAATAACTTCCATAACTTCAAAGGGCAAATATTCTTTTCTGCTGATTATAACTACAGCTATAATGATTTCCTCGCATCTGTTTCTCCTCAAGTTGAAATTGAGAATATGGGAAATGGAAGCAAAAAAATAACTTTTGATCAAGGCAGTGGCGATATCGGTGACACTAATAAAGGCTACACTGACTATCAAAGGATATACACAAGGGAAACCGAAAGTCCAAAAGGGCAAGTAAGTGAAACTAAGACAGAAGTTCATAGTACTACTAATGTTGTTGCTGAAGAGAGAACTGTATCAAAACGACAATAGTGAAATACAGTCTGATCAACCACAAATTCCAACAAGGGCAAAAAGGTCAGCTTCAGTGGAGGAGAAAGAGCAGGTAGTGTTGAAAGACACAATCTTGAAAATAGAAAAGAGCTATGATAGAGATGTAGAAGGAAAGCATAAGGCAAATGTAATCATAGATTATAATGATGTGAAAGCCTTGTATAATAGAGCAGAAGGAGCAGATAAGCAATCTGTGTTAGATTTTTGGAACAAACTGCATACATCGGATTATAAGATTGGTGCTTTGCCGGAAGACAAGTATTACTTTAAAGATGGCAAATTTCTAATTCACGATATAGTAGTTTCGAAAATGAATGATAAATTTTCATTACGAGATTACCCCCTAAAAGCTGCGAGTTTGTATGTTAGTGCACTATCATTTATTTTAGAAAATAGTAGTTTCGAAAATGAATGATAAATTTTCATTACGAGATTACCCCCTAAAAGCTGCGAGTTTGTATGTTAGTGCACTATCATTTATTTTAGAAAACACTATAGCTACAACTTTATTATGGAATTAGAGCGTGCTAATATTAAAATCAGTATGGACCATAAAGGACGTTGCTTCGACAATATATTTGTTGAGCGCTTATGGAGAACTTTAAAGCAAGAAGCTATATATTATTATAGACCAAATAGTATCAGAGATTTGAATCTTATAATAAACGATTTTGTTGCTTGGTATAACTATAGAAGGCGACATCAGACTCTACATTATAAAGTTCCTGCTGATCTCTATTATCATAAACAGTAAATGAATATATTCATAAATACTTTAAATATGTGTCGACGTATTTATCAACATATTCATTTTAAAAATCGGATCACTTTGAAAAAAATGGTCTAGACAAATGGGTGGTTTTATCTAAACTATTTGCTATCCTCTCTTTTAATGATTTAAAGCTTTTGTCTGAACAACAATCTTTAGCAAACTTTAAAATACTCAAGACCAAATCAACTTTTTCACCATCGCCAGCACTTTGAGTATCCTTGCTGTTCTCCTGATCTACAATCAAATTTGAAATTGCATTTTCCATTGCAACAAAAGCAATCCTATCTTTAAAAGGATCGACAACATTTATTTTATTTTGGTTAAATACACTAGATTCCCAAAGACTGCTAATAGCTGACCTTGCTTCATTCCTGTTATCCAAGTCATAATCTTTAGAAACTACAACAAATGAAAGCGATGAGAGAAGATGTGCATATCCTCTAGGTGAAAGCATTTTCTCTACTTCAGATCTTGAACATCCCTCGCTCAAGTACTGGATAACATACTTAGTTGTGCAAAGAAAACCGTGCTCTACTAAGTAACTAAGAGGACGGTAGATCACACCCCTATCTTTCTTATTCGGTAGCCCAAGTAGTGACTTATGATCTACTTTTGCGCTTATGACTTTACCTAGAAGGGAACTTAAGGTAGAAGCAAGTTTATAGCTAGATTGCAATGGAGATAATTTTGCAATAGCAGAAACTAGCAATTTTTCTCTCTCTTCTTTCACTAATTTTTCTTCAGAACACAGACGATTATAGAAGTGTTCCACTCCCTTACTCCACTTGAAATCTACAGCCTTATTAAATCCATCTTCTGCTTCTATATTTTCTCTAAGGTTACCTGATTCTTGATCAATCCAGAAATTGAAAACAGGATCACGTCTTCCCATGGAACTTAACAATTCAACTCTTGCAAGCTTATCACTGCAAGCTAAATTCCTATCTTCCTCACATGCACCTTTATGAGATAAGTCAGATCTAAAAGACTCTAACGCCTTGTCAAATAATTGCTTAATTTCACTCTCTACACACTCAATACATGCTATTTTATATATAGCAAATGGATTCAACACACCTGATTTAGCTAATTCTCCTACCAATTTAGCAACATCTAGTGTCGCACCTGACCAACAAGATTCATCACGAAACGCATTACATAAGAGGTCCGATTGCTCAACGGTTAGACCCTCTACTGTTACAGGGTGAGCCTTGACCCATTCCTCAATAGCTGAAGTTCTATCACCTTTAACAACATCCTTCAGCTTACTTATTACTTTGCTAGAGATAATCTCTTTATTTTTTTTAGGATCAGAACTGAGACGAGATCTTTTGCTTGGGCCTGCATTACCCTTCAAATCTTCCGTTCCACGTTTAGTTTTACTTTTTGGCATCTAATTACCTCAAAATCAAATATTCAATGAAGGTATTATACAAGCATTAGAATAATATATAAATCGAAAAATTAGTGTGCACCTAAATTTAAGCAGTAATTATAGACCTGCTGCAAAAGAGGAGATATTAAAGAGAGATGTAGCAAGAGGGAATGAGCTTAAATTATCAAATTAACGTTATTCTACTTTACCTCACTAGCATTTTCCTTACCTTGAGCCTTACTATTACTCACAAATATAAACGTTCGTTACATAGCTCTTAATATGTCTAAAGAGACGAAATTTCCCGAATTATTTATAATGAACCCTTACGATCACATTCTGGGGACGTACATCAGAAAACTTTTATATTATTAGTTTTGTAGTAAAATTATATGAGTACATCGTATCTATTAAATCAGAAGCTTTATGGATTACAGATTGAGAGCTTATTTGTTTGGGGTTATCTGGTTTATACTTAGCTTATTTAGTAGTGTAGCTAATGATACTGTATCAAAATATCTAAGTTTACATCTTCAGAGTTTTGAAATAATTTTTTTCCGCTTTCTGTTTACCACTATTACCCTTGTACCTTTTATGTTTTACTATGGAATAGAAACTTTTAAAACAAGTCAAATATCTACTCAAATAACCAGGGGTGGGTTGTTGTTTTGTGGAATGACCTTATGGACTTACGGGTTGACTGTTTTCCCCATAGTAACTGCAACGATTATAAGTTTTTCTATACCATTATTTGTTATACTTCTTGCAATCCCTTTGCTAAACGAAAATATAATTTGGCAAAGATGGATAGTAACTGTTATTGGCTTTGTTGGTATTGCTATTACTACCAAAGCTCATAGTGAAGATTTTAATCCTAAAATTCTTATTTTTATTGTATCTGCATTGATCTTTGCTATATTAGATATACTTAATAAGAAACTTGTAATAAAAGAGTCAGTAATAAGTATGTTATTTTATTCAGCTCTAACGACAACTATTTTTTCTACTCCACCTTTGTTATTTTATTGGCATATGCCTTCCTTGTTGGAGTTAGTATTACTGCTGATTTTAGGAATAAGTTCAAACCTAATTCTGTTCTTCATGTTAAAAGCTTTTGCTCTTACTGATGCTACTGCACTTGCACCGTATAGATACATAGAGCTAATAATTTCTGCAATAGTAACATACGTTATATTTAATGAATTACCTGATAAAAGTGCTTTATATGGTACTTTGATATTAATACCATCAACCTTATTTATAGCTTATTCGGAAAGTAAGGCAATTAAAAAAAAATAATGTAACAACAAAAGTTTATAATTGTTAATGGTATTTATTTTAGATGCTAAGCTATATTTTTAAGGTGATAATAAAATGCACATAACTATTATAGGAGTAGGGTATGTAGGCTTAGTATCTGGTACAATGTTATCGGAGCAGGGCCATAAAGTTGATTGCATTGACATAAATACTGAGAAGATTGAACTTTTGAAATCAGGGAAAATTCCTCTATATGAACCTGGATTAGCAGATTATTTAGAGAATAATATAAAGTCACAAAGGATAAGATTTTTCGATTCGAATTTTCAAATAAATCCCAATACAGAAGTAGTATTTATAACTGTAGATACTCCATCAGACTCCCTAGGAAATGCAAATTTAAAGAATGTATATAATGCAGTAAGTGAAGTTTCTGAGAGAGTTAATCAAGATTGCTTAATAGTGATAAAGTCAACTGTTCCTCCTGGTACTGCAGAAAATATATATAATTATTTATCTAATAAGGGCTATAACTTTGATTTGGGAGTTAATCCAGAGTTTCTCAAGCAAGGCTCTGCAGTATCAGATTTTTTATACCCAGATAGGATAATAATAGGAGTAAAAACTAAGCTAGCTAGGGCAAAACTAGAAGTTATATATAGATCATTTATAGATAAGAATATTCCGTTAATAGTCACTGATACAGTTACTGCTGAAATGATTAAATATGCTTCTAATGCTTTTCTAGCAACAAAGGTTGCTTTTATCAATGAGATGGCAGGTTTATGTGAGCTATTAGGAGCAGACATTGACCTTTTAGCTAACAGTATGGGAATGGATCATAGAATAGGTAAGGAATTTCTCAAAGCTGGTCCAGGATTTGGAGGATCATGTTTTCCTAAAGATTTGTCAGCTTTAATAGGGCTTGCTGAAGATCACAATGTCAAGCTACAAATTTTAAATTCAGTTAAGGAATCTAACTATAATCATATAACAAACATTGCTAAAAAGGTAGAATATGTATTAAATGGAGTCCAAAATAAAAAAATAGCGATATGGGGGCTAACTTTTAAGTCTGGTACTGATGATGTAAGAAATAGCCCAGCTATAGATATTGCAAAATTGTTAGTGAATAACAAGGCTAAAATTACTGCATATGACCCAGTAGGGATGGATAATGCTAGGCAAATTCTAAAGGATATAGAGTACGCGGACAGCGCTATAGGAGCTGCAAGAGACGCGGAAGCCTTATTATTATTAACGGAGTGGAAAGAATTTAAAAATCAAGATTTTGCAAGTTTAAAGAGTATTATGGCTGCACCTAATGTTTTTGATTTCCGTAATTTATTAGATAGCGAGCTATTACTAAGATATGGTTACCATGTTTATTCCTTGGGTAAAAAATCTATCTACAAAGTTTAACTGTTGAGAAATATTTTTTACACCGCTTTACTTAGTTTTTTAAGGTCTTTGCTTGATAATATGGAAAAGCAAACGAGTGCAACAACAGAGCAAATGGAAAAAAATGAAAACATAATACTGTTACCACAGTGCTTAACAAGTACTCCTAAGAGCACGCATGAAAATATTGAACTTGCAATATACCCAAATAATCCTGTTAAGCTTACAATTGCACATACATTATTTTGTGAAGCAATTTCTACAGCTATAACACCTGTCAGTACTTGAACTCCAAATATAAAGAATCCTGATAAGATTGCACCAAGGTTCATAAGAATTATGTTTTGACCAAAGTTCATTGCAATAAAAGTGAGTGCTATACCCAACATGTAAAGTAATGCCAGCAAGCTTCTATTTTGAAAGAAGTACATATCACTAATTCTTCCTGTTATTAAAGTTCCAAGGATTCCACCTAAATCATATACACCTGTTATTAGTGAGGATTGTACAAGAGAAATTTGTAATTTATCCCTTAAAATTATAGGAAACCAAAAGAAGATTCCCATTTTTATAATATAAGCACAAAAAGTAGCACAACATAGAAACCATATGGAACTTGTTACCTTGATACCTATTTGAGATTTATGCACCTTATAATAGGTAGTAAAGTTGGCACTTTCTTTGTAATATGCTTTTAATATTATATAAATTCCAAAAAGTAAGCATAAGAGACCAGAGTACAAAAATGCACTCTTTGCATCATACATTTTTATTATACTTGGTAATACAATTAAAGTAATACAAGAACCAAGTTGCTGAGATGCGCTCATAACTCCCCATGATGATGCAATTGAAGAGAGGCTAGAGTTTGTAACCATAAACTTGGTAATAGCTGGCCAACCTAACCCTTGTGTCCAAGCTAATAATATTAATGTTAACAGTAATAAAGTTAGATTATTATATGATAAAGTTATACCAATGGTTAATAATCCAGTTGCAATATTGCATAGCCCAAACATAAATAGTGGATTATTTTTGGAGTCCATGACTATTCCATTAACGAATTTTGATACTCCATAAAAAAAAGAAAAGCAGGCAAAAAAATAGCTTAATTTTACATGGTCAGTATCTATTAACAGTGGTAGAGCAATTGGTATACTTTGTCTTGATAAATAAAGCAGCATATATCCACAGAAGAATAGTAAATATTGAAAGAAGACAAAGTTCACACCTATTCCCAAATAGCTCTATGCAGATGCCAGCATAATACTATATTGGTATAATATTATTTGACAAGAAGTTTGCAAACAATTAGTGCAGAAAATTACTTACTTAGTATCTTTCTTATAGCAGATACAGTAATATTAATATCTTCATAGCTTATATCTCTATGTGTTATAGCTCTGATTTTACCTTTGATGTTAGCCATTCTAATTCCATAATTTGTAACTAGTACGTTTATTAATTCTTGAGTAGATATACAATTATTACGTAATGAGAAATACGCTATATTAGTTTTGTATAGGTCGATATCAATTATAACTTGATCTATGGAGTCTAGGCCTTCTATAAGGTGCTGCATTTTTTTATGATCTTCTTCTAAAGAATTTACATTATTACGTAGAGCATATAAACATGCAGCTGAGATAATGCCAGCTTGGTGCATACCTCCGCCAATTTGAAACTTATAGTACCAAGCTTTTTCAATAAACTCTTCACTTCCAAGCAATATTGCGCCCATTGGAGCACCTAATCCTTTACTAAAATCAATGAATACCGAATCAAAATAACTTGCGTACTCCTTTGGAGATATTTTAGTATGAGCACAAGCGTTGAACAGTCTTGCTCCATCTAAATGAGTGAATACGTCATTCTCTTTGCAGAGACTTGAGATCTCTTGAATATATTCTAAAGGCCACACAGCTCCACCACCAAAATTTGTCGTTTGTTCGATAGAAACAAGCCCAACTCTCGGAATATTTCTTAAACTAGGACGAGTAATAAACTCAACAATTTGTTCTCCAGTAAATATTCCTCTCGTACCTTTGATTGGCAAAGGAGTGGCATGTGCCTGGGCTGCGATCAAGCCAGATTGTACTATGAGCGGATGTGAAGTTTCATCAAGCAGCAAGTAATCACCAGGTCTTTGAATGTGTACTTTATAAGCAATTACATTGGACATCGTTCCTGAAATCAAAAAGATTCCTGCAGGTTTACCTAATATTTTACATGCGGTTGCCATTAATTCGTTCACAGTTGGATCTTCACATGCAGCTTCGTTTCCAACTTTTGCTTTAGCCATCGCTTCCCTCATTTTAGCTGAAGGGTCAGTGTTTGAATCGCTAAAGAAATCTATTTTTATTCTCATATTAAATTTAACACAACCTCCTTTATAATTTCAGCAGCTTTCATGATGTCTATTTCCTTTGTGCCAAGATGGGTAACTGCTCTTATATGAGACTCGAGCCAAGGAAAAAGCAATAAACCATAAGCTTGGCACTTACTCAAGAAAACCTCATTAGTTACATTTAGTGCTTTTATACTAAAGCTTACTATATTAGTTTCTGGATAAGGTAGTACCAGTTTTATGTGTGGAATTTCTTTAATCTTATCTGCAAACAATTTAGCGAGCTTATTATCTTCTTTAAGCCTAGAGATATTATTCTGTAGTACGTATTTTGCTGCATTAGCACAATACCCTATCTGATGATAACCACTACCTAGCCAAACCTGTAGCTTTTTAGCCCTTTCAATTATCTCTCTTTTACCCATAAGCATTGAACCAAAAGGAGCGCCAAGTCCTTTAGTAAAAGAAAAGCTCATTGTATCCACATATTTAGCATAATCTGCTAAAGCAATATTTGTTTCGATATGAGCATTAAATATTCTTGCACCGTCTAAATGAAGATTTACATTGTGAGCTTTTAAAAAGTGATATAACTCGACTTGTTTTTCAAAAGGATAAATTTTACCATTAAACCCATTTATACTATTTTCTATAGAAACAAGACTCACCTGAGCAAAAATTTTATACCTCGGCTTAGAATTAATAGCATATTCTACTTCATCAACATCTAAGATTCCGCTATTATTTCTAATACAATTAAATACGATATTATTTACTTTTGCATTGCCTGCGCTATCGAAAAAATTAACGTGATAATTATAATGAGTTATTAGTTCATCACCAGGACTTGTTTGACTGGCAATGGCTAATCTATTTGCAAGCATACCGCTGGTTACAAATAATGCTTCTTCTACTTTGAATAATTGTTTGCAATATTCTGATAAGTCATTACAGCTTTTGTCTTCACCATAAGCAAAATCTCCAACAGTTGCATTACTTATTGCATGTATAACGTTGGAGCTCTGCAGAGTTGTAGTGTCGCTTCTCAGATCAATAATTTTTTCCATCTTCTTTTTTGCCATTCAAACAACCAATTTGAGCATTCCAAAGTTCTTTATAAAGACCATGTTTAGAAACTAGTTCAGCGTGTTTACCATCTTGGACAATTTTTCCTTTGTTAAATACTAGAATTCGGTCCATGTGTAAAAGTGTAGAAATACGGTGTGCTATAGTAATCGTAGTTTTATTTTGCATCAGTTTAAATAAACTCATTTGAATTGTTTTTTCTGTTATAGAATCTAACTGACTAGTTGGTTCATCAAGAAATAATATTGGAGCGTTTTTTAAAAATGCCCTTGCTATTATTATTCTTTGTCTTTCTCCTCCAGATAGTTTGATGCCTTTTTCTCCGACTGTAGTTCCATATTGATCTGGTAGAGTCATAATGAAATCGTGAATACCAGCCAGCTTTGCAGCTCTCATTATTTCTTCGATAGTAGATTGAAGTCTACCATATATGATGTTTGCTAAAATAGTATCATGAAATAACAATGGGTCTTGAGGTATTACAGATATTTGTTGCCTCAAAGAACTCTGTGTAACTTCTGATACTATTTGATTATCAATCTCTATATTACCTTTTTTAACATCAAATAGCCTTAGGATTAAGTTTATAAAAGTAGATTTACCACCTCCAGAATAACCAACTAGACCTACCTTTTCGCAAGGATTAATGGTAACTGAGAAATCTTGAAATAATGGCTCCTGACCTTCATAAGAAAAAGAAACATTGTTAAACGTTATTCTTCCACTTAATAAATTTAATTCTTTAGCATTTTCCTTATCTTGAATTTCTGGTACGGTATTCAAGATTGGCAATGCATCTGAAACTTTGCCGAAATGAGTAGAAAATTGGGTAAGATTTCTAGTTAGATGGTTAAGAAACTCTATAATCGATATATTAATTCCAAGTACAAGGGCAATATCTCCTATTGCGATCTTGTTCAATTGATAATCATGAATTAAAAAATACAAGTTTACTGCTTGGAGTATATCAAATGAATAGCCATATATAAACCAAAGCCAAAAGTATGCCCATTGTAATTTTCTCTCTGCAATAGTTCTTTTCTTGCATATTTGAAAAAATTTGTGTCTCTCATGTGCTTGCTGAGAAAATAACCTTACTGATATAACATTTAAAATACTATCTGCTATACTAGCTATTACTTTTGAATTTTGTTTAGAGTAATTATCAGCTAGTTCAGTAAGTACACGAAAGCTGAAAATCGAGACTAAAATAAAAATGCTTACCCAAGTGAATGTAGCGATTGCAAACTTTATGTTTACTAATGATAAGGTATAAATAGCTAAGACTAATGCTATACTGTAACCGAAAAAACAATCTATAAGCAATCTTATTAACTCTATCACACTATCCATTAAGCTACTGACCTTATGTACTAAGCTTCCAGATAAATTGTTCTGATAATAGGAATGGTCTTGTTGGAGTAGCCTACAAAAAGATATATCAGCTATTTTTTGACGCATTAAGGTAAACATTCGAATGTCAACAAAATAGCCATAGAATCTAAAAGCAGTAGTGATAAGTAATGCCATGCCAAGATAAGCGCTTACAGGTAATAAAAGATTTTCAATTACATTACCTTCCTGATATTTTACAGCTGTATCTAGAATATTTTTTACTAAATACTTTCTAAAAGACAAATCAACAGCTACCACCAGAGCAACTAAAGACATTATAAGTACATTAAGCTTGAATTTAGATACTATATTCAAGATGAACATCAATACACATTTGAAGCTATCAACTCTACTTCTGTTCATTTACAATGCTAGCTCCACTACTTTGACTTTTTTATTGAGAAATACAAGTAGTGAAAACCATAAATTTTTGTATATTTTTCCTGAGATGTCTCCAGCATCATGTAGTGCTGATGCTTGATTTAGAATAAGCAGCTTATATAAATCTCGCTTAGCCTCAGTAGTGTCGATCTCAGAGATATTTTTAGTTGTGTCTGCAATAAAGGCTAACCAGCTCTTGATAAGTTCTTCCATGTTTTTTGCTTTTATACTTTCCTGGTAGCCAAACAATGACAAGCATTCTCTCAGTATAGATTCTGTTAACTCACCACAATTGAGTATACCAAAAACTGAAGGCTGAGGTTTTGGCACATAGGGAAGGTCTTGATCTTTTATAATCCACCTTGTTACATAAGCAAATCTATCTTTAGCATCTGTATTCTTATCACTACCATGCCATAACCGTGAATCAAAAACTATCGCATCTCCTGCTGAAATAGGTAGTGACTTAATTTTATAATTTTCTCGGTTATTTGAGTACTGATCAAAGAAATATGGGTACCAAAAATCAACTAAAGGCTGTATTTCCCATTTATGACTGTTTTCTATAATTTGCAGTGCACCTGAAGTTTCACTGACATTATTCAAAGCTAACCAAACAGAAAAGTGGTAAGGATCATTGAAACTATAGGAGATGTCTTGATGGAAGGGAACTGCATCTATTAAATCAGCAGTTTTACATATAACATTTGATTTTTTCTGCAGTATATGACACTGAAGTGACTTTTCAAGGTAATTTTTAATAATTTTATCTAATGCTTGAGAGATAATTCTAGTTACTTGAGATGACGTGCCCCATCTGCCGGTACAGTTTAAGTAGTCAGAAGTTGAAACACTTAGTTCTTGGGATAGCTTTGATATCTTATTTGTTATATCACTTAAAGACTGAGTTATTAGCTCTAAAGGAACCAGATTTTTGATAATAAAAAAACCATTTTTTTGTAATGTTTCCATATGATTAACACCTGACATCAATAACTGATAAGTAATCTGTTAAAGGTATAACAGCAAAAATTTTGAATCCTTTTACTTGTTTGAGTATTTTTTCCCAATCGCTTAATGTTCTTAGTTTACCTCCTGTTTCAACCATGACATTAATATCTACAGAGCCTCCAGCTGGAGAGCGGTAATCTAAAATAGTTTCTATCAATAAAATACGAGATATTCCTTTGACCAATTTTAAATAAGATAATACTTTATCATCATCATAATGCTGTAGAAAGCGGCAAAAGACACCTAATTCATAATTTGTAGCTGATAGTTCTTCCTGAGTTATAAGTTTGACTTTTAAATTTTCTACTAACTGTCTTGGCACTTTATGTTCGTTATATAGGCCTATGGAACCTTTATTGTGTATATCAGAATAAGCAAGAAATAAAGAGTGTACACCAAATAGCAATATATTCTTAGCACCATCTATATTAATCCTATAATTAAACTCTTTAGTATCAAACCTAGAATATCCTAGCAATGCTTGGTAAAACGCTATTTTCTTATCTTCTGATGCTTCTCTTTCCTTAAAAGATTCAAATGAAGAGATTGACTTCTGTTTTAGTATATCGGCAATCTTTAACCAATTCTTTTCAGCGGCAACTCTCGCCCACATTATTGATGCTTTTGGCAAAAATGGTATTTCCTTAAAACACTTACCTTTTAATGATAGTTGCCACAAGTCGTTGTTCTTATCATAATCAATAAACCCTACTTCCCACAACGCCCTTAACAGCCTTTCTAGATTTGGTACGATAATGTTTAACTTTTTAGATAAAAACGGCACAGTTGCAGGTAAAATATTTAACAAATCAAGTTCAATAGCAACGCTTGTTAGGTAAGTTTTCCAAAAGGCTGAAAGTTCTGCAGAAATCCTATGCACTTGAGATTCTTTACCTAAATCAAAAATACTAAACTTTACATTTCCGGTAATATCGATTTGTCCTAATACACCTTCAAAAGTTTCAACTTTTGCCATCCCATTATAAAATGCTTCTACCATTTTAAATCTCTGCTGGTAAATAGGATCACCATTAATATCTATATGAAACCAACCATGTTGATCTTCTGCAATAGAATACCCTTTATGAAAAACATTAAGTTTTTTATACCATTTATTATGTACTAACTTTCCATGATGATTAATATGTGTAGCTTTACTATCCTTATAGACTACAGCGATACCATCCTTAAAATCTCCAACATAATCATATTCCTCCTGATAAATTCTGTTGCCATTTAAATTAATATGAAAACATTTATCATGTCTTCTAACTACACAAGCATCTTCCTGATAATTTCCAATCCATTGATACGACTGTTTGTATACTCTACATCCAGATGAATCAATATGGTAACACCCTGTATCATCTTCTACGGCTGCTCTATTAAAGTAGAATCCAAAAGTTTTCAGAAATCTATTATGATAAACTGCTTCTCCTCTTACATTGATATGATAAGCACCTGTCTGATCATAAACCGGTGCAAGACCGGGCTCATGAAATTTACCAGCCTTTATAAACCTATTTTCATACAAAGGATTTCCTAGTAATTCGTGAAAACTCTCACACGGTGAAATTTTGATAGATTTAAGATTATCTTTGATTAATTGATCAAAGGTTTTCTCATGTTGCATGTTTTGCATAATTTATAATTTAAATAATTCTTTTGTAAGCTTAGGTACTCACTACTCTGCCATATTTCCTCGAGTTTAACCTCATTAACATTACCAAAATTTCCTAATGTCTTACGGAGTTCATCTGGAGCACAGCAAGGACTAAACTTTCCTTCATTGTTTATCCATGCTTCTTTACCTAAAAATGGGCATTGACCACCTGGAGCCAAATCCTTAATACCTTCTTGAGAAAGGATTGTGAAATTTTCTAATTTTATCTTTTTACCATTTGGCAATAGCATATTATCTCTAAGTTCGTATAACCTTCTCACCTCCGTGTTCCATCTACTAATTGCTAACTCATCTCTTCTCATAGATAGATCCTTAATTTCCTCAAAATGTGCCCAAAGATGATGTCCTTTAACTCTATCTATGCCGTTTTTTATGGCCATCTTAACTATGTCATAGAGTTCATGTAAATTACTTTCCAAAAATGTTAATTGTAAAGTAACGGTACACCTTTCACCTGTATCGCTAAAGTATTTATCTCTAACTTCAAGGAAAGTTTTTAAGTTTTCTGTCACTACTTCCCATTTTGAACCTTTCATGATTCTTTCATGAGTTTCTTTAGTTGCCCCATTCCAGGAAATCTTAACATCAGATAAAATTGGTACCAATAGTTCAGCCCATTTTCTAGCTCCTTTAATAGGAAAAGAACCATTGGTTGTGAGGTTAAGCTTAAGGCTGAACTCATGGCACAAATTGATTATTTCATCAAAGCTTTTATACATTAAAGGCTCACCCATAGTAGAAGGAATGATTTCCCTTAAAGGTGTTCCAGCTGCTTCCTTAATTACTTTTCTGATAGTTTCTATCGACAGTATCTTAGGTTTTATTCCTTTAGCTTTCTTTTCTTCTTTAACTTTGCTGTATGGTGAAAAACATTCGCACATTATACAAGCAAAATTGCAGTAATCTGGATTAGTATCAAAAGTAATTCTCCAAGGACCGGGTTTAACAGCTACTGATTTGCCTTTCTTTTCAATAGCATTACGGTAAATCTTGTTAAGTTTTTCAGTATGCTCACTTATAGAAGGTATATTTCCATTTTCAGTATAAGGATAGCCTTTTTGGGTAAGTTTATTGTATAACTCCTGATTTGTAGATAGGACTTGCATTTTTTCTGATAAACTACTTGCATCTCTGTGCTTAAACAATAGTCCATCTCTTACATATTCTGCCATGCCACCATAATCGGCTGTTATAACTGGTATTCTAAGTTGCTGTGCTTCATGTATTACTAACGGTGAATTTTCACCCCAAATTGAAGGAACGACTATTGCATCAACTTTATTAAATACGTCAGTAACTATATTCTTATTATCATAACTTCCCATCCACTCTATTCTTTCTTTAACAACAGGTGAAAACTGATTGGCAATCGCTTTTAAAGCTTTAGTTTCTTCTCTTGCTGCTCCCCAAATTCTAAGTTTTGCTTTAGATGATAAGTGAGAAAAAGCTTTCAATAATAGATTAACACCTTTTTCGGGAGTATGAGTACCAATATAACCGAAAATAAACTCTTTTTCTTGTGCTCTATTTCTATTCTTAAGACGATTGAGATCAAAACCATAATCAAGATAAGAAATTTTGTTTATCGGAACATTAAAATCCTGAGTAAATTTATCCATCAAGAATTTTGATGGGGAAATAAAGTAATCTATATAGTCTATTATTTTCCTTGTGTGCTTCATTCTAGTTGCAACCCATTGTTCCCAATAATTTATGTCTAAATTCAGGAATTCTTCATCTCCTGTAAAATATCCTTTGTAACATTGAGTTGCACATTTTTGATCCTTTTGTCCATCACAAAGCCGTAACAAATCTTCAGAATTGCGTTGAATAAACCTTCCTCTTGGACACATTAACCAAAAGTCATGTAGCGTAAAAATTGTAGGTATATTTTCTTTAAAAGCAATTTCTGGTAAAGTAATTGATAGATGATTAAGATGACCAAAATGTATAAGATCTGGCTGAAAGTTATCTATTACTCTTTTAAATTGTATATCTACTTCTTCATTGATAAATTTGTAACGATATTTAGCTGTGGGTATATTAATTAAATGCAGTAAGATTCGAGAGTCACTACTATCTAGGACTGTAGTGTAATAAAAATCAGGTAAAAAGCTATTTTCATACCTAGTAAATACTTGTACCTCATTGTTATTTGCTAGTTCATGAGCAAGAGTTTGGCTATAAACCTCTGAACCAGCACTATAATAAGGAGGGTAACCATGAATAACTTTTAATATTTTCATATATTACCATATCTATATTGTTAGGATATTCTTGTGTATTGTTTTGTAGACTTTTTATAAATTTACTTAATCCTACTTCTAATGAATGTTTTGGAGACCAACCAAGTAGCTCTTTAGCTCTAGTAAAATCACCATGAAACTTAGTTACATCAAAATTTCTTGGAGGATAAAAATCAATTCTAGAATCACTTTTCGTGACTTTTAATATTGTTTTTGCTAAGTTTTCTAAAGTACATGGGCTACTAGTAGTAAGATGAATAGCAGGAAGAGAAGATTTTTCGCTTTGTAAATATTTAACAGTTAAGCATATACCCTCTATAACATCATCCAAATAGGTAAAATCAAAAACACATTCTTTACCTTCTATTTTAATTGGATCACCTCTTAATGCATTAATACAGAGTGCAGGAATTACTCTACTGTTATGATCTAGTAAACCACCGTATACATTTGAAAAGCGTAATATTGCTACATTAAAATCTTTTGAACTTGTTATTTGTTCCTCAATAAATGCTTTACCTTTTGCATAATTATTTATTGGATCGATACTAGCAGATTCTGTAACTGGCAGTTCCTTCTGCTCTCCATAGACTTCCCTACTACTTGCATATATAAACCATGGTTTATTTGAAAGTGACTTACATAACCCTAAAAACTGCATTGTACCATCAACATTAATTTTTCTACACAGTTCAGGATAAAGTTCACCATGTATAACTCGAGAAATTGCAGCCAGATGAATAATTCCTGTACACTTAGCAAGTAGTGGTACTATATCTTCTGAAAAAAAACTGAGTGGATTGTTGTGAAACCTAATATCACAGCTTATTACTTCATGGCCCTGGTTTTCTAACTTTTTCACCAAGGTTGACCCTATCAAACCTGCAGCACCTGTTATTAATATCCCCATGTATACCCTCTCACTACAACTAGGAAAATTTGTCGTACCAATTATCTTACAAGTAAGAATCAAAAGGTATTATAAAACCAGTATAAAACAAATGTCAACTTAAATTAATGAATAAGAAAATGTAGTTATGAAAGAAAAGTTGGCCGCCTTTTTTTTTGAAAATAGTGTTCGGCTTTAATCAAATCCTCTTTATTATTTACTCCCATTGCTTCTCTTTCATCAGAAACTACATAACCTACACTCAAGTTATTGGTTGCTGCAATGGGCACTATATCATTAAGACAATATTCATTGGTCGAATTATTAAATTTTATTTCTTTTACTAAGGTAAAGAGATCTTTAGCATATGAAACCATTATTCCAGAGTTTGCAAGAAGCATTTTATCTCCATTTTTTAGGATTTTTTGAACATTTCCGTAATTATCAATTACTAATCTTCCATATTGTTCATCTTGACTATTGAATCCAAGAAGAACTAAATTATTATACTTTAAACAATCAGTCATTTTCATAACTGTATCACTAGATATAAAGGGAGTGTCTCCATACTGTATTAAAACTATGTCTTGATCAGATAACTCCTCCAGATTTTCTAGAGCAATTTTAACTGCAGTGCCAGTGCCTGTAATATCTTCTTGAATTATTAGTTTTATATTGTATTGATCGATTATACTTTTTAGAGTATCAAAGTTTTCTAAATCTTTTAGAAGGGAGTTGTTAACAACAATTGATAAGCTTTTTAGACTCAGCGATTTTGCATTAGAAATTATATGTTCTAAAAGAGTAAGATTTCCCACTTGGTGCAACGCTTTTGAATATTCAGAATTCATTCTACTGCTCTTTCCTGCTGCTAATATTATCAAAATTTTACTCATACATAACTCAGGAATTGATTAGGTAGTAAGTTAATTTATAATTAGTAAGATGTAAAGTCCACTGT
>DWTA01000008.1:0-24166 GCA_018236805.1 Plebejus anna | reverse complement strand
ACCTGTAACACAAGTCCTTCAGGTACTTAGCATGGGGCCAGACTGACGTGGTGTGTAGCGTCCATAGATATTATAGATATTATTACTAGGTACTTCCCGACTAGATAACGTAGGTCTGCCAACTGTCTATGAATAAATTTTTCTGATGGTACATCATTTCTATGTTCATATTTGCACATAACCAAATCCGAATGACAGAAGTTTGGGCCCCGAGAGTTTCTGAAACTCTTTTCTGCTGTAAAAGTTCCCAAACTCTGTCATTCCATTGCACACATTGTGACTAACTAGGAATGGGCGCGCGGGCCGCGGTCCATCGCGTCGCTCAACACGGAGATGACTGACACCCACTCTGTCACGGAAGTTACTGATGGCAGCCACGCGAAGATGTTCCATATTAAGGTAAGATGAATGGCATTTCGCAAGATAAGCCAATGCAAGCAAATGACGTCAGCAATTTTTAGGGCGCCTAAGAGGCGCCTTTCTGAGAAAAGCAAAATCAAATGCCGTAAAAAATATACACCGCGCGCATTGTAACATAGGTAGTTTTGCAGGCACAAAAGCAAAATAGCTTTATACCGACTATATGACGTAGGTTACACGCTTTGTTTTTACTCGTGGGTTAGACGTTCAATTTCGTGTCAATCTTTACCAGATTGATGAACTAAACTGATGAAAAACTGAGCGTGTAACCTACGTCTTAAACTCTCTTTAATCCCATGGTAGAGCTAGCAGTAGAGAGTCATATAATTAGTGCAACATGAACTTTCTTCACAGTTCTTTATTCATATTTGGTTCAGAGTAGTCTTTACCTAAAAGAAGAGCTACGTAGCTAGAGGCACCTTGCTCGGCTATTCGCTTATTGCTTCAATTAATCACACCATAACACGATTACCAACGTCCAATATTCACCAAACAGAAAGCACCACCGCCACCGCCACCAGTGATGAGGGAGCGGCTGGAGACGGAGGAACAAGAGTTGTTGATGGAGAGCCTGGAGCCGCTACCGGCAGCACCAGTTATGCCAGCTAGGTAAGCTATTAAGATATTCCTCTACGCTATTGGGAGACTGCAACTGATACTGCTGAGATTTTTAGTTAAGATTGTCAAACGAACGACTAATACATGCTCGTATTTAGGACATAAAAATGTAAAAGATCTATTAGGTACCACTATAACAACTAAGGAAAGATAGATGGCAGATTCCGAAAAAATCTCACATGTTGATTAAAACGTATCCTCAAGGCTGCTGCCTCGAAGTGCCCTACGAACGCTGTGATTAAGTCTGCTTAATATGTGAAATATTATAACTTTATTCATCTAACTCCTCAGGAAACCCGAAATAACCTCGCACGTGGTGGACGACGTGTTCCTCCGGACGATCACGGAGAAGAAGACGATAGAGGACATCGAACGTCACAAGCGGCTAGTGACAGAGTACCGGCAGGTACCGGCGCCGCAGCCGCAGTTTGACGTCACCATCCGCAACCACACCCTGCCCGAGGCGCAGTGGGAGAACTTCTCCGACATCAGCAGCGCGTCAGGAATGACGCTCACGCCGAAGATGGAGAGAGTGCCGCTGTCGTTGCCACCGCAGAAGTATATTGGTGAGTAAAGGGCCACATAATTAGACCAATGTGATGAGAGGCTTAATGAGAGGAGATTCCAGTGGATGAAATATTTTATAGATCCCAATTAATCTCTGAGGATAATTATTGAATGGAGGCGTGGCACGCGTCGCCAAGTCCTGTGCAATTGTGCATAAAAGAGTCATGCAGAATTACTACACGGCAAACTTTTCTTTGTTACCAACCGTGGTTTACGAGATTCATGAATGTACTTTTGAGGTTAAAATATTGAGTAGAGAATTGTAGCTAGCGTACATACAGCGCTTCAGACATTCCTACATTGTTCTGTGGCCTCTATCTATTGAACGTGCTTCTAGGCAAGAGTGGCCCTGAACTATTCTCCCCTGAGCTGATCAAGCAGACGAGTGCGGCGTACTCTGAGCTCCCACTACTACCGGAGCTGCCAGTGGCGCGCAACCCTCTCTTCCAGGATGACGAGGACGTGCCACCTCCAACGCCCGCACCACCGGTGCCGCCCAACTGGCCGCAGCTGACCCGTGTGCTGAGTACTGAAGCGCAGGATGAGGTACGTTATCAATTTTCATAATTTTTACATAAACAGTGGAGTGATAGGCTATTGATCTATTGCGTTGT
Organism: Plebejus anna; assembly: GCA_018236805.1. NCBI lineage: Eukaryota > Metazoa > Arthropoda > Insecta > Lepidoptera > Lycaenidae > Plebejus > Plebejus anna. Next base: position 21,947 of record DWTA01000008.1, on the reverse strand, counting down.
GATGCGTAACTGCAGCAGTATTGCTTCAACGCGACATAATATTACGTCGTCCTTGCTATGTATTGATGGAATACCCTAAAGCACTGGTAATGCACCACATTACATCAGTGCTTTGTGGTACCGCTATAGCATCAAGGCTATAGCACAGCATTGCTTTTAGTAGATGAGCTCTTCTTATATTTGGGGCTTTGACCTAAAAATGGATTGTTTTTGCAGAAATGTACAGACAAGTTAACGGCAATTATCATATTTTATGCAGGCTACATCATTAGAGATCAACATTGCTATGCTCAACCTAAAAACGAATTATAGGTGCTATCAGAAGCGGAGCGCGCGTACCGTCTGACGCGCGAGGAGCGTCTCCGCTGGCGCGAGCTGATCACGCACGAGAGCACTCTCCGCCGCGAGCTGGCCAGGTCCTCCACCAGGGAAGACTTCGTCCGCTTAGCCCACGACCAGAGATTCGCTCCGCTGTACGACCCACCCAAGTGGGAGGTTATCATCAGGATCTTAGCGCCACCTCCTGATAAACCGAAGGTAAGCTTAGTTGGATGATTGAGTTTATATCATTAGGAACGATTTAAAATCTTTTGGCATGAAGATTGAAGAGTATACTAGATAGTCTGATAATGGAGATTAGAGGGTCAGAATTTAAGCCCCAACATATTTTCCAGAATCGCTACAGGAAGAAGTCTGAATGGGAGTCACGGTCTCGCCGCAGCTCCCTGCCGACGCTGTACGAGTACGACAGCGACGCGACGTCACTCCGCGAGCCACAGCGCTCCCGCCGGTCCTCGTATAGAAGCGACCATGTTGATATGAGGTGAAATATTATAGACACAGACCCAGACATGATCCAGTCTACTAGTACCAAATAGCGGTGATCTTGCCTATAATAATAATCATCGCAGTGTTCTTTTAGTCTAGAATAGAAAATATATTGTTTATTGGATTAAAAATAATATTTAGTTTTAAAGCAAAACTGGCTGTACAGTTCAAAAACCTGATATAGGTACACTACTTATCTTTGCAAATAAAGCATTTGAATCTTTGAACGTAGAGACGACAAAAATCTGTCTCTACTTTTGTCAAACATTTTTAAGCTTTATTTTCGTTGGCTCAGCCATGCCATCATATGGTTTTAAAACATGAGTGCTTTAGCAAGCCGTGATTTGACGTTATTGATGATGATGATTTTGCTGATGATGAAGATAATAACAAAAAGGATGTTCCCCAGGTCAATGTCAGAGATGATGGTGGACTACGCGCGGGAGCAGGCGGACAGCCACTCGGAGGTGTCGGCGGGCACGCTGCTCGGCCGCTACTACGACGACGACAGTGACTCCGAACATCCGTACCATCACAACCAGTCAGTATACCTGTGGATCTTGGATGTGATACTTCAAGGATTTTATTTTTATTTGTTTAATTGATGATATTGATGTTCCCTGTTGCCAAATATTACTAGCACGCGGATAAATTTTCACCTCCCTTGTTCGACTCCCGACATCAATACCATTAATAGGACGTGTAGTGCATGGGTGGCCCCAACTTTATTACACCTAAGATCTACTGTGTACTAACGAAACCCTGTGCGATCTACCAAGTTCATACTTCTCGAAATCTTAAATGAAACAGCATAGTTTAGCTTATTGGTCTGGTATGGCGGTCTAATTATTTATATTTTTCACCTGGCCACGATCGACTGGACAAACAGTTGCGATCGACCGGTTGGCCACCACTGATGTAGTGAATACATATTATAGTTCTTTGCTTAGGTATTTCTTTTTCACCAGGTCATGGCGGAACTCCCTCCACCGGTCCGTCAGCCAGCCGTCGTTAGCGCGGTCCGCCACCGAGGTGGTGGAGCAGTGGACCGCCCCCGACGACGGTGACGTCACACCCACGCCCACGCGCCGACTTAGAGGTGGGTCTTGAGTTGTACAAATTTGTGAGTTGAGTGTGAACTGTGAACTGATTCATGAATTGAATGTCTTGATTTACGAGTTGAGTCATGAGTGTAGACTGATGCATGAATTGAATGTGAAATGATTTATGAGTTGAGTACGAGTCTGGACCGGTTATAAGTTGAATGTAAACCGATGCGTGAGTTGAGTGTAAACTAATTTTTGAGTTGACTGTGAACTCATATTCATGAGTTGAGTGTAGACGGATTCATGATTTGCGTGTGGATTGATTTTTGAGTTATTGACTGCTCGTCCTTTTGAGTTACTGTAGGCTTATAGGTAAAGCGTTTTATAATGATCCCGCAGATTCAGTATTTGAAAGAAAAAAAACGTACACATTAAAATGTATGTGACCATAATATTTTGGTTTTTATTTTCAGGGCCTCAAGGAGTGACATCGTTCACAACATCCGAGGTGCGCACTTTCCAAGCGTCCCGGGAATGGAGGGAGTAAAACGAAAAATGGCGTGTTCTTTAAACGTAGGGCCTTTAAATTCAACAGTGCCAATAAAAACGATGATATTGCAAAATACAGTCAGCTCGAAAAAATATTACTGTATGTTGCAAAATGTAAAATATAAATATTTTAAAACTCAGGTTATGGATTCGGTGCGAAACAGTGCTTCTAGATCAAATTTATTCCCACTGCCTTTTTTGATACTATATTGTTTTGTGTATGAGAAGAATTAGTTAATGTGACATCTTATAGTCAAAAACTAAACTACTAATATAATATAATAATGGATATTCTATTGAAATTGCTTATAAATTTTGATGCGTAGATATAATTATTTTTTTTTGATGATTATATTTTAATTTAAATTATAACGTAAAACGTTGCTCGTCTGGTCTTCCATAGTCCAATGTGACATAATTTTACTTATAGTAGACACTACATTCCGTCCATATAAAGTGATATTTTACAATTTACAATAAATTATATTTTCTGATATTTTTTTATTGACAAGGTACAATTAGCGAGTAAGTTCTTCCGTCTTCGAATAGAATAAGTACTAATAAGTATTATTATGACGTATACAAATGAATAACTTTGCCAAAATTTCGGTCGCTTCTAGATTTTATTGTATTTCTGATAAAATGCTTGACTGCAACCTTTTTAAATTTACTTCTTAGGATATAATATATTATTTTACTTCTCATTTGAGTGCTTTTTCTAACCCCAGCCAACTAGACGTAGGGATTAACATAGTTGTAAATACGGAATGGATACCTAGCGGTTGAGGCAATTTTTCTACATTTGGTAGCGATTCGTCTGTATTCTATGTTATAGTTGGTACTTTATCAACAATTTACTAATTAGCTAATTCATAAATAAATTCCCGTTACGTTTATCTTTAAAAATCACTTTTAATTTTTCTTAACATACATTTAATTGTATAATATATTCTACATACTAGTTGTGTTTTGCCTATTTTCGTGCACAATTTATGTTTTTTTTACATTAATATGGATGAATGCAATTTAGCTTGCCAAAATATTTTTTTTGTTTCTGAATAGATGAATACAGGCGAGGAGTATTACTTGCCTCAACTGCTATGTGAGTGTGGGAATTAGGGATGGGTGTAAATGCTCAATTGTGAATGACAATATTATTAATGCTGGACTTAACGTAAATGCTGTTGGTTATTGCGTTAATAGATGACGTTGCGTTGATGTATAGAATTATTGAAACAAATGAACGCAAAAATCAACGGTAAGTTTGGTCCCTGTATACTTCATCATACTTCATACTGTCTCTTGGTATGTATTTTATAATAAATTGTATAGGTGCTGAAAGATTTAACATACTTTGATATAGTACTTACCGTCAGATGTAATGCAAATAAATCAATGTCTAATTCTTCCTTTGTGTTTTTATTCAGTATTAATCCTCATATAATTTTCGTAGACTACTTGAATAGATTATAAATTCAATTGTCGCTGGTTTCTTACTAGGTAGTAGTATAAACTTAAACATTGCGGGAGGTTTAGTATTGGAAAGGAACAGACTAGTAAAAAAATAAATTAAGTAAATTTTTTAATATTTTTCGAAATGAGAGTTTACAAACAAGTTGCGCTCATTGATAGAACTAAATTCGACATTTAGAAACAACAAACTAGTAAATGATTTGTAAAATATATACCGAATAAGTAATAACCATAAATTACATTTAGTAAGGTAAATATTAAATTCGAGCATATGCCTTTACATATTTTTCTAATTTTGAAATAACAAACATCAATGTTAACAGAAAATAAAAGCGGTCCCACAACGTAACCCTTTGGTACTCCCTAAATAGTCTAAATTGCAAAGTTTTTTTTTAAACCAGAGTATTATAATAATGAAATAAGTAATGTAAGTACGTTAGTAAATTATTCAAAGTATCTGTAAATACAAATTGATATTAATATTTCATAATAATAATAAGAAAATTGTTGACAGACTCGTATTTTATGTGTAAGCTAGCTTAAGTTTTTTTAATAAGACCGCGTTTTACGCATCGTCAATAGTTTTAATTTACAATCATTCATTGACACACCCAATTTAAGGCTATTTTACAGATTTTAGGCCGATTATCTTAAATTACCCGTTACCTTATGCCTTAGTGTGCGACAAGATTTACTAAGACTTACGTATATCAGTTAATATTTGCTTAGAAAACACATATTTTAACATTTATATGAAATAGAATCAACAGTTACATTGAAAAGATTTCAGAAATAGACCACAGTTTTACAAGAGTAGAGAGAAACAATTAGAAAACCAAGCCTTATGAAACACTTATCTACGATCTATATTTACATCTACGTCGAAGTAACTTCAGACGATAACAATTAGGCCTTACACTATCTACAAGGTTAGAACGACCATTAGTTTCTACCTTGGATATGAATTTAATGACAGGTACCTTTCATCTTCATATTTTGGCATATCCTGAGATCATTTTTGGCATCCATACGTTGCACTTACTTCTTTCAGTTACTTTTATAACACTTCACAACCACAAACCAAAATGGATGTTACGTCCCGATCAATAAAATCACTTCTACTACTGTATTTATGTATGTCTACGTATACCATGCATTACAATTTCTATGAACACTTTAACTGTCGTTTATAGTTTCTTGGTATCTCATATTTGACTTATAGAACCGCACGATTGTCTTCTTCTATTCACTTGTTTCCAAAAGCGCTTTTCCAGATGTTGCTTTTCCTGTAAGAATGTTTGTTATATTATGACCATTCAATTTAGTACAAACGGTCATCTCTACGTGCCACTTACCGATGTCTATAAGTGAGTTATCATCTAAGTATTTTTGCATTTCTATTTCATTGCATGTGTATACAGTATTTCTTAATTCATGACTTAGACTAAAAACTATATTGCTAATTTTGAAATAAACAGTGTCCACAGAATTATTAAACAGTGCCAAATCAAGAGCTCAGCAGTCAATGAAGGAAAGGAAGCTATAAAGCAGGGCGAATTGAAAAGCACAATGAATTTTGATATAAATATATTTCGAAATAAAGTTCATCAAAAATGGACAGATTAGTAAAAATAAAAAATGCAAAGTGTAGAGAGCTGGATTTAAATACAGTATAACAGATTACCAATTAATTAACATTGATATCAACAATTTGGTTGATGATTAAGTATAGTAATTTATAATATTTGCTAAACTTACTCCTATCTTCTTTAATAACAACAACCTATTTCAAAATCGTCAAGGACGATAACATATTTTAGTATTTAATATTACTGAAGTTTTCTTTTTAGTTGCTTTACAACTTTCTAACATGCATTGACATTATTATAATTTGTCGAGTATACTTGAGTTACGATTATAAATCTTAAGCAACAATTTTGATAAATAAGTCTTTCTGAAGACAACACGTTGAAAATTGTAATCCTATAAATTGACGATTGGGCGCAATTACAAAAACGCGTTCTAAGTTTACCAATTCTAAAAATTGATTAAAATTTTGATACTACAGCTAGTAACGTTGGATGTTATGAAAACGCTTCCAAGAATGAAATACTAAGGAATGTTAGTAGCCTGTAAGACACCAATTGGAATAGAGGCTCCAAAAATGGCCCGTATAGAGATGCAGTCTTCTGACAATAATTTAGTGCTGTCACTGATTTGAGACAGCAAGAAAGAATCCATGGTAACCTAAAAGGGACTCTTACGGTAAAGTTTTTGGAAACGTTTCGATGACATCGTGAATTTATCGAAGAATTTGGACGATTTAAATCCAGCTGATACTGAAGCGTGTGCTGGGGGTTCAAACATGGCCATTGACAAAGCAAATCTTGTAATAGCCGTTGTTGCTCACTACAGTCCGGCGCGGGGAGAAGGGCCGCGATATCGACGGGTCGAACGGCTCGCGGCGGGGGCTATCGGAAGATGCGCGACGACGCAGGAAACCCATTCTGCTGAGCAAAGTTTAAAATTAATAATAGAAAAGTGAGTAATTGGAAGCTAAATAAGCTAATTTACCTGCTTAAAAGTGTCCAACGGTAAGTGGAAATCGCTTTTTACAATGCTATTATACTTGTATTACGTTCTTAATTAATAAGCTTGCGAGATGAAGAGTAGTTAGATCCTTTTTTATTAGGAGGTTATTATTTAGTTCTGTTATTAACAGTGACGTATTCAAGTAAAATTAAAAGAGGCTTTATTATTTGGCTGTTACATATAACATTTAATTCTTAGGTGATTTAATAGATCTCGGTAATATTCTTGAGACATGGTAAGTAAAATAATGTAAGCTTACATCTTCCCGTTCTGGCATTGAGAGCGCGTCCGCGAACGCATCATCTGAACTTCCGCTCGTGCCAGTTGCTCCATCTCCATAAGTTTCGTTTCGCTTTCTGGAACTATAATGTATGTCAAGTGCGAGGTCATTAATAATTGTATTTTGTTAATATGTAGTTGATAGAAGTTTTGAAGTTGAAAGATCTTGAAATTTTTGGATAGATATAGAATTCTAAATTAAAATTAATTAATAACAATGGACTGGAGTGAGTGTACGGTTAAAACAAGTAAATCTTATAAATCAGTGTGGCTTCTATCTGTAATCAATTAATTATGAATGAAGAATTGTATAATTATTATTTAAACAGAAGCGTATTATAAAGTCAATGATTTCATCGAGGAGAGCACACCATGGGAATAGGATGGCTCCATGCAGGTTACTTTTATTTTTGTTACATAGCTGTAAGTCATTATTTTAAAATTGTTATTTTCCATTTTTTTAGTAAAAGATGGCCCCGTGCGAGTTTATTACGCCGGTTCTTCTCGGCGGGGTGGTTCCCGAACCGGTGGTAGGCAACGTAGTTTCTTCGTTCTTTCTACGATTTTCAAATAGTGTATCATGATACACATTTTGAATTAAAAATATAATTTATTATTTGAGTAATTATTTAATATATTTTAAATTTATTATAGTTTTTAAAATGGGCTTACGTTTCCAGGCATATACAGAATTGCGCGAAGTAGTATGCGGGCCGGTGCGGCGGCACAGAGTCACTGCGTCCGCGCTCGCGACCCGCCTCGCCAGCGACCGCTGACACGCTGCGCGAAACGACCAGGGGTCGGACCCGCCACCCTGGGGAAAGAAGATGACCATAAGGAACAGTTATCAAGGGCTACGTCATAGTCAGAAGCGGAAGAACAGACAGATTCTTCAGATAAATAAGAAAAAAATTAAAGTCCGTGTAAGAGCCATTTCAGATGAAAGAAATGACTTGAAGAGCAAGAAAGTTAAGGACAAAGAGAGAGCTAACAACATGAGCAGGGGTAAAATGCCGCAACTCAATTTTTTCTGCGTTAAACAACGCTTATCATCGCTGATTTCTTCCAGGCGATAAAAATTTACATTTTATGCATCGTACAAAATGCACGGCCTTTTCAGAATATTTTAAGTATTACGGACTACGTCTGATCTTTAAAAGCATCTCATTAGTAGAATAAGAATACCCATGACACCTCTTGGTCCGCCAGCATGTCCTTCCCCTGGTCCAGCGCCAGCCTCATCTCCGCCCGGGGGCTGAGGCGCTCGGGAGAGCGCGGCCTTCCCTCCTCCGGTTGTGAGCAGTCGGGTGGTGGTGGTTGTTCCGAAGCTGAAAAGTAATGAACATCAGTATTTAGTAAGCACGGCATGTTTTGTTTATGGAGCCAGGCAAAATGGTAAGCCTATGGGGTAAGCTACCTATGGATATTAACAACAAAAATTACTTAAAATATCCAAATCCCCTTGGGCAACGGTAACTTAACCAACTCAGCAAAATATTACATTTATTCCACGCCGTGTTTAGTCTTTTTTCGACTCGATTTAAAGGAAGATATTATGGGGTACCTGGTGACAGCTGATGAAGAGGAGTCGGGTTCTGTATTGTGGTACGTTCGAGTGTGGAGGGCGTGCTGGCCGAACTGGCCGAGCCCCGCCGGCCGCCGCCAACAGATGCTCGCTCCACACACTCTCTTGAAACTGTACCAAAGACAACGGCTATAGTCCATTCGCGTTTAGCTGCAGTAATTGCAAAATTACTTGGACTTTGTGAATGAGAACGTGATGACTATTTACTGCTAGTGACATTTTTTTTAATTCGTTATGCAATAATTCTCTTTTGTTGTGTTTTTCTCTTACCAGATTGTAAGGGCATCAAGGGCGCCTCGTTGGTGGGTGTCCGGTCTGGACTCAGCTCCGCCTCGTCTCCACCAGCGAGTTCCTCGCCACGGGCTGTGGGCCCCACGCCGCACACACCGTCCTCTGCTTCTGTTACGTCATCAACATCATCATCATTATCATCATCAGCATTATTATTATAATCATCAACATTCGTATGAAAAATGCCTTATTCCTGATCACTTCCTACCTACACTCTTTTCTACGTGTTACTTTCTGCAGATTATTGAGTGTTGTCTATGTTGTGCACTTCAACATTTATACCATGCTGGGTAAATACAAACACCTCGGTACAATATATTTAATAAAATACGAGAGTACATAGTTTGTCTCGATTACACAGACATGCATCGTGCACAAACTTTAGGACATTGGAATAACATTCAGTATAATATTATTAGGTTTTCATGATTAAAAATTCCAAATTTGTTTCATTCATCACCGTGGCATTATTAGTTGCATATGGGAGAAGTACTTCAATGGTACTTATAAAATCCCCAACACAAATCTTAAAACCATTTTCACTTCGATTATTTTCAATGTAAATCCTTACCGTTTTAGTATTTTATTTATTACTTCTGAATTGTCGTTTGCCTATGCTTTATTGTTCTTTTATATTATAGGGTACAAGGACTCACCGGACTCGGAAGCAGAGGGCGGTGGGTGCGGCGCGTCGCAACAGTCGTCAGCATCGAGGCCACGCCCGCTGTCCTGCGCCAAGCGCCGCACCAGCGGACCAGTCACAATGTGAGATTACACCTAGCTACAGTCTATGCCATATCACCAATAGCCCCAACAGCAATTTTGCCAATAACACAAAAACCCCAAACAGAACCTATATTCAGGATAGGGTCATGCAACTACGCTACGTTTCATGCTTGTCTATACGATACTATATTATAAGTAGTTTGTAGAATGATATTATGTACTAGTGTTTTTACGATTTGTTGATAATTAATAATCATACTGGTCTAGATGTAATAATTCTAGAAATCTATACTAAGTGTACATATTTCTAACGTTTGCAATTAGCACCAAAAAGTTAATTTTACTATTCAGACCCATTTGTTTTATTTTTTTCTTTGATTCTATGCATACAATATCAATGAAAAGAGCATAATATTTTATGATCTATGTTTTGAAATAAATAATTTTGTGAGAATTAATATTAGATTATTATTTTTCTAGTAAGTAAATATACAATTCATTCTAATTCTTTCCCCAGTATTTTTAGTTGTGTTAGATTTGATATTCACCTGGTCGTCAGAGTTAGTAGGTGTGGGCTTGTTATCGTCACTTCCACTTTCGGAGCATTCTTCTTCTAAAAGAGGTTCCAATCTTCGTCTAAAGACATCCCTAAATTAAATGGTTTATTATTATACGCCTCTCACTCGTATAGTATAGTGTTCGTTCTCGTTATTAAAAATTACCTTGGCAAAAGCGGTCTAAGTGTAGTTGGACCAGTTATAGTTGGCGCCATTAAGAGCTCATCCATCATTAGCTCTGTATCATCATCGCCTGCGTATGATGACGATGATTTTGTCGGGGACTGAAAGTAAATCTGTTTTATAAATTACGTTTCATTCAAGTGTCTATATCCATTTATGTATCGAAGCAGAATTGATGATTTTAAATAACGAATGATTACCGAGAGCGTTCCATGTTCAGAATCTGGAAGGTTGTCAGAAAGATCTCCCGAGGAAGGAGTACCCCAAGCTTCTTCCCCACTAGCACCACTCCCCTCTCCTGTCTCGACTGTGCCCTCTTCTGTTCCGATTGCAGACTTCCAGTCACTCACGCCTAGACACCTGTTTACATTCGTCAAATCAGTATAACATTTTTAGATTAATGTTGAAAAAGATCTAAGTATATCTAAAATCATCTGAGCTAGAAACTTCGTAAGTACAAAACACGCCTGTTACGAAATCAAATAAAATAATTTCCATTACGAAAACATTTGTAACATTAAAAATAGAAACACTACCTTTGATAGCAGTTCGTCAGCTCATAAACATTCAAAGAATCTAATCTAAAAAAACTTAAGTTAATATCAATTTTAACAAACATGAGCGTAAATCTATTTAAACAATTTCGTAATTGTATAATTTTGTCTATGTTACTCATTTTAATAAAATTATCAACAGTTCTAAATAAACTAGCGTCTAAGCTATTTTACATGTAACACAATTAAGTACTAAAATCGAGTACTATTAACTATACTCAAAATTATAAAAATCTTGACCACTCATACTCAGCGTTTCACTTCCATACGAGACGATTTCCTCCTGATTAGTGAAAAGAAAAACTTTGTTAAGATCGTGAAAATATTAAGTTTCGGATACAAAGCGCACAGTTACAGTAGAACGTTTAAAATGTTGTCCATGGACCATGACAGCTTTTTATAAGTTATAGTTTTCAAGTCTTCTTGTAATAAGTACTAACCGTTCCAAGAATGAAGGTTGTTTATGGGCAACAGAAGTATTTGGCACAGCCTCAGTGTGACTGAATATATTAATCTTCTCAACAACGAACGATCCTGCTCGAGCGGTCCAGCCCATCAGTCCTCCAGCAGCGCTAGTTACTGAAATCAAATTATAGCAAAGCGTAGTATGTTCGGAAGTTTTTTTTTCGACAAGATAACAATAATGAATTTAACAGTAATAACTAATACTATAACTTGAAAACTGATATTTTAACCTGTGTACTACACACTATAATATCAGGTTGCAGGTACGTAGTTTGTAAGGTACTCAATATAATAATTATTATTACCGGTACTTAGAGTTTTTGACGCCTCTGCTTCTTGGGGATTCAGTCTTAGTTCACCATCGTCAGTCTCATCTGAAGGCAACCTCTCAAGACTAGACATTGTGCCGTATCTAAAACAGTTAACGAGTAAATTTTGTAAATAGTCTTAAAATACCTGTGCTATGAAAAAACAACTTTAAAGGAAAGTTTTTACCTCTTTAAAGTAACATAAGGAAGGTCATCTGGAATATCAGGTGAGTCGGGAGATTCATCTACTAGTTCATCCTGCAACAAACAATATTCAATGAACGTTTAAACAAATGATAAATAACACTTAGTTTGAGAATAAGGGACTTACAGTCTTATTTTTAGAATTATAGTCGGGTGTCGGTGGCACAACTGCTATATTAGGGACGGGTGATTCAGATTTTATCGAAGCTAGACTTCCAGGTCTAGGACTTGCTGTAGTAGAAGTAACTGCTTTTCGTTTGAACGGTTCTACCCTCATCAGATGAGCAGCTGGATTTATAGCAGAAAGACCCATTAGCATAAGAGGACCCAGTTCTGAATCCTCATCTGAGAGGACATCAGTTGAATTTGTATTTACTTCTTCCGCAGTTTCACTGCTTTTACTTAAATCCCCATTCATTTTGCTTATAGCTGAGATTCCCATCCTAGGTGATCTTCGGAGACCCCTCTCTATTTTGAAATCAGGTTCATCTTCATGTATTGAGTCATCGTCTAAAAATACTGATGAGGTCCTTAAGCACGTACCTACATTTTCTCTCTTAGCTATTATATTCATACCCAATACTTTATTGAGGACAAATTCTGCCTTTTTTCGAGTAATTTCTTCTTTTTTAACACTAGTAGGCGACGGATGTGTTTTGGCTCTCGGTAACGTAACGTTTTCTACACACTTCACTTCGTTGATATATTTCTCTTGAGCAATGACACATTGCACTTGGTTCGGTATGCTCGAGTTAGATATTCTTAAATCATTCGAACTAGAATTAAAAACCATTGAACTGCAAGTAGTGTGACTAGTGGATAACGGACTATTTCGACTGCTTGATGTTGGACTAGGTGACATTATCGAATTTTCCTTTCTGAGTTCTAACTGACTTTTCGTATGACTTCTAGATATACTTTTATTTAAGACCAAGGGATCAGTCTTTAGGTCATAAGATTTAGACTTAAGCATTCTTTGGCTTTGGCTAATCGAATCTATAACCTTTAAGGCAGCCTTTGGGGCATCTTCGGGACGAATTTTTATAGCACCCTTACGTTCTAAATGACAAAAATACTTTTGTTTACGATTATTACAACTTATACTACATGAGCTTGTGGAACTTTTGTTGGACTGGGAATTCTGTGGTGACGGCTCTAGTTTCGGTTTGGGAGGTATTTCTGGTTCTTTTTGTGATATTAATGGACTGTTTGGTTTGGACAAGCATTTTTTGTGACATTGCCTACAAACTGGTATCGTATCTACAACAACTGGGCTAGTTCGAACAGTAATCTGAAAAGATAATAATTATGTTTACCTGCTTGAACACAATTTATTAACAGGAGTATTGATTTTAATGAGGAGAAGCATTTACGTACTTGACTACCAGAATTACTGCTTTTGGATGGACTTCGGTCATTTTCCTTCTTTTCTGGAGGAGATGGGTCTTTGGGGCCAGAGGCCGCTTTGTTTTCAACAAGCTCAGCAACTTCCAGTAAGTTCAACTCCCTTGACCTTTTTCTTAGCTCATCCACACTCCACGTCTGTAAAACATCACAAGATAATTATATTAATATCTTTCCAGATTTAAAATTGCCGGCCGAATTTTTCATTTCCGTCAACGTTTTCTACCGAAGTTCTAACCTCCATGTCAGGTTCGGGTGGATCTAATTCTTCAGCTTCTGGCAGCTGCGTCATCCATCTTTGTAGATGTAGTGTTGAGCCGCGACTCCTTGTACTTCTAGCTTCCGTAGCACTACCGCCCGCGTTGGTCTGCGTTTCCGCAGAACTCCGCCTTATCTACAAATAAATAATTATTATAGAAAAAAACGTGTAAATTAATACAAAATATTACAAAACACTAAAAATAAAAATCATAGACTTACCTGAGTGTCAATATAACAAACTAAACTATTACAAGAAGTAGAAACTCTTCATACTACATTTAGGTAAAAAAACATTTCAAAAGTAGTTGAGTATAGTGAAATAAATTATTATTGTGCTTCAAATTAAAAACTATGTACAATTACAAAAATGCGTTACACAGAAAAATGGTAGGTTGTTCACATCAATTCACTTGGTTCGTTAGCGTCGCAAAATAAGGGAAAAACGAATCGAAATAAAAAATATCACCGACAAAGTCATTTATTCACCGATCATAGAAATATGTTCAAATCTAAACAAAACATCAAAATTTTTATAAGTTCAATATCGCCTAAAAGAATCCAGAACAATAAGTAAAGGCTTTCTCAAAATTATTTGTTTCATCTCGTAAATCGTCTATAGAACTATCAATTTACACAGCCAAGACATCTAAAATTATCAATTTATTTCTACCAAATTTTATTGTAAAAAATACACAAATCACCCCGAGCAATAGGTTATGTGAACATTTTACGATGCTGACGATTGAAAAGGTTCGCGTTTGCAAAAACATGATATCATTATGTGTGCATATTTATCAACAACAAAAAGCGGTCACTACGTTACACATCGACTACCATTTTTCATTGTAACACCATACTAATGCTAGTGTAAGTCTATAAGAAGCGGTGTAAAATAAAAATGATTAGCTACAATGGATTATGAGTATATCGCAAAACTAATCGCCAAATATCCACATAACCTTTACAATTTGTAAGGCTATGCACATAGAGTGTCTCGAAGTGCGTTTAGACGTCACACACACAGAAAATAAACATGAAAACGTAAAGTGTAACATTTGCTTTTAAAAATGGAACAATAAAAACAATATAATTAGACGAGAAGGATCAAGGGAAAGCAGCAGGAGTCATGATTTCCCCTTAACAAAACTTCCATGAAGAGGACGGAAGACTCGAGAAGCAAATATAACACTAGAAAACTATTCTGAAAACGTACAAACGTTACTTACAATTGGTACCCTATAGTTACAATTTTGACACCGACATTTCTAATACTGTAAAATCCAAAACTTTGGTATATATTTCCTAATCATAAGCGACATTTATTTAATACGTGAGAACCTTTTAGCATTTCTGGTAAGGGGAATCGAAAAATCCACACATTTTATTACTATTCGGTCTTAGTCTACATAACTCTTGAGCCGAATCTAAAAGAATTTGTAGAAATATCATAATTTTCGAAAATATGTCTCTCAATAGGATAACCACAACCTTAAGGAGCTCAATTTTAAGCGATTTCACGTACTAATTCCTTACCTTTTATACTAACCTAACACGTAATATAACTTGGCATTTTTCTGGCTGTGCTCCGAAGCTCATTATGTTTTGTCTATTTTTTGGTGAAAGAACATTAACTCAAATTTTTAGGTCTCCAGAACAAAGTTTCTACTGATTCTGGATCCAACTCTGCCGATCAAAGTTCCAGATACGACGGTGGAGTCGGTCGCTCCGATAGTGGGACACGAGGTATAACGGAATTTTCGGGTAAAAATATACATTCTTCGACCACGTGCTTAAAAGAGGGATCGACGTCGATATCGACGAGTGCTAGATCGGCTTCGAACGATTCCCATCTACAGGGGGAGACTTCCGAGTAATCGTCACCACCGTCGGGTGTGAGCAGAGCACTCGGGGATCCGGGATCCTCAATTTTACCTATACTAGACGTGGACACGAAATGTGAGGAGAACGTTTGCGAGTCTGCTGGAGACAAATTAGCAGATGGTGTTTCGGGAGTCGGTGCGGTTTTCCAAACACTGCTCAAAGGTCCCCTCACAGGTCGAGGCTGGGGTGACGTAGAATTTGACCTAACGTCGAAACTAACATGGACGTCCTTCTCGTTTCGTTCCTCCACAAGCATATTTAGATGAGAGCGGTATGAACTTGCCGGTAAGAGAGCAAGACTCGAGTGTCGCTGTATGCTGGACGCTGATACCTGACGTTGCTGGGAGTCCAGGGTCGCCAGGCTGAATGTCAGTTGTGGGTCTGGAGAGTCGAGCGGTGAACCGAGTGGCGTGCCGGACATCGTGTGTGCTCGGTATCTGTGATATAGAATTGTCCTCATTCAAAACTCATTCAAAAGTTTTATTGAGTAAAATATGGATAAAGGGATTTAGATTTCATTAAAATTCTAGAATGTGTTAATTTTCAAATTCAATTCTTAGGTTACCTAATTAACAGCCGGTAACGTTTAATCTAAAAGTTAACTTACACTTGTCTTTGCAACAAGCTCTGCCACACGGCTTTGAGGTCTACTGACGGAGCTCGGAGTACAATTGGCCGAGTTTTGGAGGGTGTACGCGGCGAACAAGACACCAATGGACTTTCACCTCCTGGACGGCCGAGTAGGAGTCGAAACTCCGTTGCTTAAATAAAAAAGAGTATATGAAATGGTAGAAATTTTTAGATCTCTAAATTATGTAACATTAATGTTGCTAGATTTTATATTAGAACTAATTACCCAAACTAACCTTTTTTTCTAATATTAAATTGGGCTTCTGAAACTGTAGCTAGTGCTACCGGCTCCTCCGTAACAAAGAGCACCCTGTCTCTAGACACGGTCGCGAACAATAGAAGATCCGTGAACAGGAGAGCCCAGTAGGGTCTCACAGTCCTCCCCTCCACCCTCGACAGTTCTCCTCCAAATATCCACTGCCTGCCTCCAGTACTTAGAACAAATGGCTGAAAATTGTATCTAAATGAGTTCTATGCTTGAATCAATAGAAGATAAACATAACCTTAGGCTTAGAAGAAGACACATTTCATGTCTTACCTTACATCTAGTAAACACTAGTCGACTCTCAAGGTCAGCAACTGAAAGCAATGGTTTTCCGTCTCCAGCCAACCCCATCAGTCCCGAGCCAGCAGTCACATCCTGGTATACAGTCTGCAAGAAAACTCTGCATTAGGTATATTTGAAAATATACTTGATGATTAGTTTCTTCTGAGTTTGTTTATTTAGCTAGGCTAATATTATAATATTATCCTTTCATTTTCCTATTTTTGTATTGAGTTATGTGTTATGAGTTATGACTTATGGATAAAGGACCCAAAAAATATATATTATGATCACTTGTCTTTATTGTACATGTCTTTATTCTACTCGTATTAATTTGTTAATAATTTTCCCATTCTATCATTACTTTAATAAATTAATTATTAGTATACCTGAAGTTGTTCAACTATGACTTGCAGCTGTTTCTTCTCAAGCTGGTCGTAAGGTCCAGAGCCAGTGGCACTAGCGGCAGTTCTCATAAGGCGGAGCAGCTCCCTAAATTGTTCCAACGGTTTGTGGACTAGTGACGTTATGTCTGGTCTCCTCCGAGGTATCGGTGGACTAGTGCAGAAGCGGGAGAACGCCCCGCTTGAGTCTTTGGATTTTTTTACCTACAAAATAAATTGTTGATAGAAACCTATCATCATTATCATCATCAACTATAATATAAACTTTAACAGCTGTCTTACCAAAACACAGTCCGCTCGTTTTAGGCCTAGACAATATTTTTTGTACAGGCTGAGGAAAACAGGAGTCTTCTGTAGATACACAGCAAGTACTGTCGACGTTTGAATTTCTCCGTCGTCTTGGACGACTTGATCTAATATATCCTCTGATAACCTGAAGATCTGAAATAAATACATTTCCTATAGCTTCCTACTCACTTTATTTTATTTACCTATCGCCAATTCTTCATAAGGTGTTGTATCGTCTGACTCTCAAATACGTAAATATTATGAAATGCCAGGCACTAAAAATAAACTAGTGTGCGTTATGTATTTTAGGCTATGGTGTTATTATTAAGTTTTTGGTACATCCTACATAATTGTACTCATCATCCACACTTTAAACTCGGATCACTAGGATTTAAATCTATCCTCAATAGGTCAGAAGTCCCAGTTTGCGATTGGGGCTTAGCTACAAATCTTGGATGTTTATTTACTACAGCATTACCTCCGCAATGATCTGAAAGTTGAAACGGCAGTAGGACAGAGAAAGTGTTCTTCAGCGATGAACGCAATTTCGGGTTCTTTTTATTTACCTCTTCAATATTCTGGAACAACAGCTGATGGTCGCTGGGCGCGATGAGGTCAGCGCGCTCCGCCAGCGGCGACACGAACCGCACCAGCCCGAACTGCAGGCACGTCGCGTAGTGCTGCTCCCTCGATACCACCGCTAGCAGCGCGCGTTTCCGACCGTCCGTCGTTAGGCTCACCGCCTGCTGTTTCATTGTTGTTTGTTACGTTTCACATTTCTGGTGAATTTATAGGTCTAATGCCAGGTTTTTGAAGTTGTTTGGAAAACCCCAGTCAAGAAATAGGTTGAACAAAATTATTTATTCCGTCGCTTGTTAACTTTTACATTCGGCGAACTTATGGGTCTAATTCCAGATTTTGACGGTTCCTGACTGGATACTCCAGTCAAGAAATCAATTCAATAGCGTTATTGATTGGTAAATGTTCTGACTTAAGACTACCTAAAGAGTTAGTAAATCGATAAGTCCCTGTCAAAAAACCTCAGAGACCGGGCAGAATTAAGTCACAATTAAAATTATTGTATGGATAATCGGATAAGGCGTTCGCTTCGTGTCAGGCTTTTCGTACTTGACTTACTTCGTTGACTTCTTTAATTAGCAAGAAGTGTACCTACTGTTGGTGCTTGAAACTGATATTTAGTAACAAAGTAGCTTTTATTAGTGTCTCTGCGTAATTATTTATTTCTTCGGTACAAAGACCCATTAACCATTTTAAATAGTTTGTCGACTTAAACTTACTAGTTATTAGTTAGAAACCAACCAACTTATTTTTTAAAGTAGTAGAATCTAGTAGAATACAATATTATTTATGGCAAGTCTATTATTATATGTTTACCTAAATCCAAATAAAACTTTCGTTATATGAGATTTAAATTAATATTTAATTCATGGGTTTTGAGATGTTCAAAACTTTTTTGAAAGCTTGTTGATGGCGCAATATGAAATCATAAAATAATTCATTTTATACAGTGAAATACTTACCAGGTTATAACTTTAACATTATATTAAATACTACTACCAAATCTAAGTTCTACATACTATGAAAAAAATTGGATGGATAAAACTAATACGGTAAGTGGTGAAATGAACAGGTATAAAATAAGGGATAAAACAAAAAAAAACACGAAATAATAAAAAGCATAAATTTATTTGCACTTAATATTAAGAAACATAAATTAGAAAAAAAAACGAAATAATCATAACAGGAACCAATCTTCACTAATTAAGACACAAACTAAATGTTTATACATAAACAAAAAAAAATTATAATAACACAAAAGTACAGAAAAGTTGAAAATGATACTAAACAACACACAAATGTCTATGACAATAAATAAATTGTTAACAAATCAATATAAACATAAAACAAAATCTTAAACGTAACGATTCCCCATTAAGATATACGCGATCAGAGACAGCGTATGGTAATAATTTTCTTTGATATAACGCAAGTGGTTATATTACGTTAATAAATATTATGCTTAAAGATATAAAACTTTCTGCACACACTTATAAAGGTAAGATAAATCTCTATGCTTTCTATTTAATGGAATGTATTGAAATGTAGGTACTTGATTATGTACAGTGTCGTGAAAGTACACAGCAGAACAACGCATTTGAAATAAACACACCCGATTGCTATGATAGAATTTTGATAAATTTGCCAATAAGGTCTAACTAGCACCATTTTGCCTAAAAATCGATTTTAGCAATAAACTAAACAAAATACATCAATTTGGATTTTACCTCGACGATGACTAGTAAGAATTTTAGCGAATGGGCAAGGAAAGTAAAATATAAACAAAATAGAAATTAAGTACAATAATCAAAATTGAAACTAATGATAATGAACTACAATACCAATATTTAATTGATAATATTTAAAAAAAAAACAAAATAAGTGATCGACAAAAAGAAACGCTAATTCTTGCCCATAAGGATTGGGAAGGTACCATTCTCTATGTTCAAACAATGATGCCGTTACCGACCTCTTTCGAGAACGTCACTTGAGGCAGGTGCAGTTTGCGTCTGTCAAGGCTCTGGCTGGTGGAGGAGCAGGCGGTGGGTGGTCTGGCGGCGGTGGCTGGGGATGCCATGGCAGTTCTCGGGGATCTGGGCGGAGGGGGCGTCGAGTCTGGCGCTGACGGTATCGTCACTTGGGCCAATCGTGTCCGGATACCGACGCCATTTTGCGGGACTCGCCTGAATGTCTCGAGATTCAGATTCTGGCCGGCCGATCTGGAAAGATTTAAAAATGTTTTACTATGAACGGTAAAACAGTTGTTTTGAAATTATTTTCCTTTATATAGATAAGAATTCTCTTAAAAGTCGCTTACTTCACAAGATTTCGGACTTCTTCCTCGGTGGAAGTAACAACGTTCTTATTGCCAACGAAGACGATGTAGTCACCAGCTCTGAGGCCAGCACGTTCGGCCGACCCGCCCGCTGCCACTCGCTCCACCCGCGGCGGTCGAGTCCACACCACCGTGAATCCGAAACCACCGCCAGTACCGCGTACCAATCTGTAAATTCACGGTCAGTTAGTGGATGCTGGGGAATTATTATACAAAGTATTTTGTAGGGTAACTTATACGTAGTATGGCAGCTAAAAAGTTATTGTAAGTCACAAGCTAAAATATACTGGTACAATATTATGCATTTTAACAATGGAACTATATTGAAATGGTAAATTCTGAAGCTTGCGCCAAGAAATCTAGCACCTACTTTCTTTGATTCCTTTTGAAGTACTCAAATATTATTTTATTACCTTCAAAGTATAAACAGTTCCTCATTATTATCCTAACTGTGCAGTTCATTTATTTCATTATTCATTTTTATACTGCTCATTTTTATTCATCACTAATACTCACTTTCTAGTACTAGTGAATGGTGTTCGGCCTTGTTTCTGTTGTCGTCGTGGTGCTGCTGGATCTTCAGGTGGGTCTAGCTCCAAGTACCTAAGAAACAGGTGTTCATCTGCCTCCCTCTGTAACGCGGCGGTTACTTGCCCACCTTGGGATGACGGCCCGTTTGATGTTGCTCCTGAAATTGAAGAGGAGTTAGTATACATTAGGCTACATCATTATATTGGCATGGTATAACTTGTAAGTTGGTATAACTGCTGTTTGGTAGTGTGTAATTCTATTAATTCACTTTACAGATGAATAATAAGGTAATTTACTTAACGCTTACACTAATACAATTTTCGTAGATTTCAATTAAAACTTGTAGGTAAGCACTTTATTTTTATGACGCAAGACTCAGCCGGTTATCGACGCTGAGGGTGTGTCGATAGCCGGCTGAGTCTTAGCAAGACACAACAAAATAATTAGATTACTAGAATAAGACAACTAACCAACCAACAAGATAGACTCATGTCCCACGGCCATTACATCAACCAACACAGCATTAACACGATCAGAAGTAAGCTCACCTTTATCCGTAATATCCTTGGCGCCATCGTTGGTGCTAGTGTCAGTGTTGTCGGTGGCCATCTTGGTCACGCGGGCGCAGTCCTGGCGGCCGGAGGTCTGCAGGAAGTAGGTGCCGCTGATGTCGCTCTTAATAGCATCTTTTAGAGGGAACGAGACACATCCTAAAAACTCGCTCCTCCTGTAACAAGGAAATGGATTGCTTAGCAAAGGAAACTCTGATTTCGTTAAAAGTAATAGGGTTGCCATAATTTTAGAGGTAAATAGGGTACAAACGATCAAGGGAAAGGAACAAACCGTATGGAGAGTAACTGTATACCGCCACGCATGGACTTTACGTATAGATACGATTTTTTAATCTATGACAAAGGTAACAATCTTTTCTTAAATGTATATTATACATTATCAGTTTCTGAGCTAAGAATGTCTCTTGAGAATCCCACAATTCCAGTAAACATTGAAACAACAAATGCTTGTAAATACATCAACGTCAGTAATGCCACTACCAACATTTTCCGATAAATATTTGAAGAACCATTAGGAAAGGCCCTGATTTAACCACATCAAGTACTGCGATCAATTTATATGTCGTCAGTAAAAATAGAACTTTCTTTTTTTAATTTATTTGCAGTTTCTTTTAAATTTCAGGCTTCGTTCAGACTTCAGTCTATGTGTGGATTTCACTCTAACGTCACTCTTGGGATATTATTAACCGACTTCAAAAAAGGAGGTTATCAATTCGACGCGTATGTAATATTTCCAGAACTGCCCAGTTTTTGTATATGTTAATCTATATCAGGATCTAAACAAATGTGCCTTTGAAAAGTGTATGTATGTATGTATGTAAGTGTGTATGTATGTATGTATGTTTTTATGTTTGTTCACGCATATCTTCGGAACTACT
>DWTA01000007.1:0-24292 GCA_018236805.1 Plebejus anna | reverse complement strand
GGCGGCGGATTTATGCGATGAGCCCCGGCACGCTGAGCCCCGGCAAGATCCGTCTCAATGTGCTCAGTCCTTTACTACGCCCTGCGAAGGTGACCCTCCTCCGATACCTTCGCACTTCGAGGGTCCAACCCGTTCCCGCGAGCTCGCGACGTGGCAACAAACGGCACATAATATTTAATAATCTCCGCGCGGCCGTAACGAGGCCCGCGTCAAATATAAATTAAGTCCACTTAAAAACCATGCAAATAAAAACTATCAGCGACGCCGCCGTAAATCATTCTAAAATTATCCGAGCGGGGCGCCTAGCCGAAAACGGCGGGCGAAGGAGCTTCGAATTCGAGCATTAAACTTGAAGGAGACGTTTTTATACTCCAAATTTAATTGCCTATACGATTACAAAGGACGTCTTGTATTCTGTAGCGGTGATTTATGCGTCCATATATTTTCTGGCATCCTTTGTTTTAAATAAATCGTGTTTGACAGTCAGTTGTGATAATATTTGTTCGCTACCGGGCTTCGGGAGTCCCTCGATTGATCTGCGTCTCGCGATATGGACGGCGAGCGTCAGTCTGTACGTCTCCGGCGCGGGATCCGGCATAAAATGGCGCCCGCTGATTGTTCTGACACTTTTATGGTCCTCGCATAGATTTATTTCCTAGTATAATTTTTAAATACCCGAATTATTTGAATTCCAATTTTCATGTTTAGTTAGGAGATCAAACGATCAGTTGAAATGTTTATAACGTGATAAAACAATGAAGTTATAAATAAGTTGGGTGTTAGTTATTTTGTTTCTCTTAAATTTATTTGTTTGGATTATTATTTGTATTTGATTTGATTCAATCAAGAGCGACCTCGGAACGATCTGGCTATCTGGTCATGGATCTGGGTGGTTATGTAATACGAACAAAGGGATGTACCAATTTGCAAGCCCAGCGGGCGTTCCCTTTTAGGGCGAGCTAGATACAAACTTATCTCGGCATTAGCATACCAGGGAACCGGCGAATGCGCCGTAAATGAAACGAGATATCATCTAATTATACCGAACATTGTTGCAGATAGTATACTCTTCAAGCTACATTATGATCTCCTGTCCCAATTTAAAAAACGCAGAATCGCTGTCATAAACGCCAAATTGCCGAGGAAAACATTTGCTCGAATAATCGTGTACGAAGTGAAAGCCTTTAAAACAATAATTGTGCCCATACATGTGGACGGCGTCGGCAGTTACCAGCTCGTTCACAAAAGCATCGGCCGGCACTGATTACGCCGAATTACAGCGAATTACGGCAAAGTGCTGCGATTCATTGCGACTCGTGATCTGAGGTCAGGTGATCGCAGTGGAAACGTGCATCTATTGACCAGGGACCAGGGCTCATGAAACACTGTTCTGTTGCACGAAATAAAGAAAAAAACTCTGCCCAGCGATGGGGGCGACAACGACAAATTTTGACCTTTTACGACTCAAAACGCTCCTCCAGCGGAAAACCGCAAGTGAGTCGTTACGGTCGGACCATTGTTTTTGGCCGGGGCTTAAATAATTCGATGACGTGAGCCGGTGCCGTGACACAGACGAAAATTGCCCAATTACGGCGAAACGCGCGCAATCAGAGACAATTGAAAGAGCCGGAGGACCGTCGCGCCACCGCAAACGGGCGACTCGCCCGTGACGCCCTGCGACCGCAGCGCCAAATGTCAAGCGTCACTCTTATTTTTACGCGTCTGCGGTTGTCGTGATTTCCGCAGTAATGTGGTCTAAGTGCGTAATGACGCGGTCGGGGTTATGAATGTTATTAAAAGATATTGTTATTTGTTGGTGAAAGTTAACGACCGTATGTCGACACTCGACAGGGTTGACGGGGCGGAAATGTCCGATAGTTTTCGTAATCGTTTCGACTAAAACTACGCGTCATCTCGAGCACGACAAGTATCAAAATAGTCTTGTTTATTGAAAATTTCATTTTGTCTTTAATTATAATGACGGCGTTAAATATTTATAGATCGGCTATTAGTGTCGGTGTGCTGAATAAATAACACCTCGCTCGAGTAACCGCGGTATAAAATATGCACGACGAAATCAATTGATGGGTATACACTATACAGGATAGTGACTATATACACTAGTATAGTATCGATTTGGGAACAATCGGGGCTTCCTCGCCGGATGTGCGCTTTACAGTTGTCGCTAGTTGCTGAGGTAGTTTACATCTTATCGTGAATTTGCCCTTACAATATGTATACAGAATTATAATATTATGAATCATGGCGTTCAACTTCAGACTATTATTTTCACCAAATTTTGCAGTTACTATGTTTGTTCTAGTACCTTACCAATCTCTTGCTTTGCTTCCACCATTACTAGTTCCTAATTTGATAATTTATTAATCTCATAAGGTCCTCTCTATTTTTCGATATTATCCTTTATTCTATTCTCTCTTTTGTAATTACTGACTTGATGTAAGTGGTGTGAGAGCAATAAGTAGCAGGGCGGCAGCGCGCTACAGGTAGTGTTACGGCGCGCGGTAAATTTTCCACATGCCTTCCCGATGATTTCCTCGGAGACCTCCGCCGCCGCTGATACAGTGGATTTCGATACGATAACACTCCTCATTTCT
Source organism: Plebejus anna (assembly GCA_018236805.1). Classification (NCBI taxonomy): domain Eukaryota; kingdom Metazoa; phylum Arthropoda; class Insecta; order Lepidoptera; family Lycaenidae; genus Plebejus; species Plebejus anna. The sequence goes on along the minus strand of DWTA01000007.1, from coordinate 21,677 downwards.
GCTCGCTTAGTATTTATTACATACACTCTGTTACATTTCTCGAGCTCCCATCGCTACTTTATTTCTTTAGCTCGAGGTAATGGATTGAGTTAAACATGTCTTCATTAATGGTCTTTAATCATGTTCTAATAGAGGTATGTGCATAGCTAGAGATGTTTCAGTGCAATTCATTTTCAATTTTACAAGCCAATCGCTATTGAACAGTCAAGTGAAGCCAAGATCAATAAACTAAATTCACAGCTACCTAAGCCTGTCGCGGCTAATACGCGTTTAATTTAAGATCTGTTAAAACTGTGAGATAAAATCGACTCGATACCCAGCACGCATAAATCAGGAGAGACAAAACTGGGAGATAAGGTAAGATAATACTATCAATAAGTCTTAATACGAAACGAAATCGAGGCTTGTCGCCGTTAGAAACGCTAGCCCTCGAGTCTCGAGACGTTAGATATTGGGTCCGGCTGTTAACATTTAGATAGCGATTCGACTTAGTAATCTAGATGCGAATTAAACGCCTTAAAAACGTGTCACCGTCTCGGTGTAGTGGACAGGTATTTATTACTACTTACCTACTTGCATTTAGTTTTGGAATATTCAGATTTTCTTGCTAATATTCTGACGATATTCTGGATTTACTTTCCAATGTTTGTCGTAATGCTATGAAAGCTGACTGATCAAACACAGCTATCATCAAGCTAGTTCAGCTGCACAAGTTTTATCTGGCGATCTATTATTGAACTTCTCCAACGTGTAAACGTTGATTCAGCATTTTCAAGAAAGGATTTTCGCTCTGACAAACGAGTAGCAAGTCTAATGACTGTCTCCAACTTCTCCAAGCATATGACTTCTATAAGTGGCGTCTATTTCTAGGCGTCTAAATAATGTCGAGCGATTAATGGTACCACTTAGCGCAGGAGAGTTAACGCTGATAGATATCTATTTAAGGATGCCGTTTATACCTATGCATTTATTTCTTTATAGTTTTACATCGTTTAATAACCTCTTTACTAATAAAAACATTTATGTAAACCTTGGTCCTTCCTTGGAACTTGGTACGAACGAATTGTAACCAAACCGAGAGAAAAAGGATATGAGCGAAAGGCCCATTTGTGACTCATAATAAAAAATATACCTATTTAAAAAGAAAATAGTTATTGTACCACAGAATACATAATATTAGTGATTTTACGTCTTGTAGATATTATTCTTGTCTCTGAAAGGCATAATATGTATATTTTATAATATTGGAAGACAGACGAAGACAGCGGATTTCGAATCCTATGTCTTTTTCTGGGACTCAAAATATCTCTAGATACCCAGCAAAATCGGTTTAGCGGTTTGAGTGTGAAGAGGTAACAGATAGACAGTACAGTTTTTTATAGTACGCTATTTTTTAAAGTAGCTATTATGTTTAGACGTTCCAAGGTAAATCAAACGACCAAGTCGAGCCCAGTGCACGTTGTCCCAGAGAATGCAGGTGTAAAATATAATATTTATGCGTGGGGAAGGAGACCGTCTTGTTAGGATAATGAGGTGCGCGCGCCGCCATAAACAGTTCGGCCGCCCGCCGCCGGGGGGCGCCATTTGCATGTTTATGTGTTTCCATTATTGTATTTTTAATATATTATTTTTTATTAAAATCACCCCGCGCCTTGACCGCATATCGAATATGTCAGTTTCGGTTTAAAATTTTAAACGATACGATCATGTTTCATTCCTTTTCACTAGAATAAAAAATAACAAGTTTTACGATGTACAAAGAAATTATTAAAGATCAATATTGAATCGTAAATTACTTTTATTGCAATATTATAGAAGTTGTAAAAAATTCTAGAGAGGCCTATTAAAGATATAAAATGATATCTTTTTTAATTTAATATGGTGTACAACAAAAAGCTTGCAATTATTTTGACGAACAATATTATTATTGTTGTATATTTTATACGCAACAACAATTATTCCGCGATTCGAACGCTTTAATTGCGCGTATTGTAAATAAATCAATCAATAATAAACTTAAATGCCATATTGTAAACACAAATTTCATTACCATAAAAGGAGTTTGAACGGAAGAAAGTATTTTATTGCAAATTACATAGAACGCGCTTCCAGCGTCAATAAAAAGCAGAATACTTGAGGTTTTTGTGAGTTATTATTAATATGATTATACTTAGTTAATCTTAGGACGTAATTTACTTAATAAAAAATTAAAACTTTGAAAAACGAATCTTTTATAAATTTCGTTAATTTACAAAATAAAACGTCTTTTATTTATTTTGGTAATTGGTTGAATGTGTAATATGATTATAAATCTTAAAAACATTTTTATGTTATAAAACATCGCATAACTATCAGGATTCAGGAGTAACAAAGCGGGTAAATATATTCTCCGCTACTCGGCGCTAGATGGCGCTGGTCTTTTGCTGGGAGCAGCGTCAGCGTGACACGGCGATCCCGCGCGGCTCGTTAGGCCGACACGGCGGCTGTCACGTTTTTGACAGTTTTTGACAGAGACATCGATAGTGAGGCATCGTTACGGCCGAGGCGGGGCACCTTATCGCGTTATATTTGATTTAGCCGTGTAAGAGTATTGTTACACTTTTGTTTTTTTTGTAAGAGCGACCGCGGAATGTTAACTATGAAAGAATCTTGATTTGGTGAATTATATAGACCAGTTTGAGCTTTAAAAACATAACTACACATAATATACAGTTGATTTAATTAGTCAAATGATACTAACAGTTTACTGTGGCTAGGTTTCTATGAGTAACTTAATAGAGTATAGAATATTATGTAGAGATGTAGAGTATGGCGAGAATGTTTGTTTTTGTAAAGGAAAATATGCAAAGCGACGTCCGTCGCTCGTCTCAGAAATACCATCTCGGCTTAGCAATTCGAGATCCTAATCTTTTCTCTGTATTCATCTGAATAAATATTCTAAAGCCGAAATTGTACCGCGGCGCGGCGCAGGCTCGAAATTAAAATTAATATAACATTCGGGATTCATAAGCAGGTGTCGCCACCTCAGCATCTCGTATTCATGACTCCATATATCATGGCGGCAAGAAAAAAGCGGGAAAACACCACGAATTTTCCCTTGACGTGCAATTATAAAGATAATAACGTTTTCACCACGCGCCATTTTACGTCCCCGGTCCCCCTGATCTATGACAGTTTCCCGCGTGTCCCGTTTTCTGTTTTTTTTTTTGACAGACCAGGTACGCACTAACAAAAGTAAAGTGACTCAATTACTGACATTAAAATAATAGTTGCTTTATACTTGTAACATGTCGCAAAGTAACTAGCAATAATAAAAGCAGAAAGTAACATAGATCAGAGTTTCAAAGACTACGTCTTAATATGGATAAGAAGAATAATTGGGTAAACGATCAGAGAGAGACACATTAAAAATTAAAAAGATCATGTAGCTAATTTACATTTTATAAAATATGTATTTTTAATTAGATAATTTAAACGTTCGATTTAATCTCGGCGGCGGATCGACCTTCTCAGAATTGAGCAGTCACCGGTACGAGGAAACAGATTGTGACATGGCATCTTCGAATTCCAAAAATAGGTGTCGAATTGAAAAAAATCGATTTCGAATACTCATTCCCACGATAGAGACCGTCGACTCGGAATCGAATAAACAATGGCCCGCGGCCTAAATAGAATCGACGCGTAAACTATTTTGATTAGAATTGCGTTCCCGCCAAAAAATGCCTCCCAAAAAAGCGCAGCCGTGACATTTTTCAACTTGTCAACCCGCCCGCGCTTTTTGCACACATTCCGTGGGATCGCCTTGTGAAATCTTAATTCGGAACTTCTGCGGCCGGAGCCGAGAACACTATACAGCATCACGAACGACATGACGATTTGCTGCTCGAGATGGATGACCCCTCGGCCCTCGAACGTCTTCCTACTCCAGAGTCCGGACTAGTTCCAAAATTAAACCTCGGAAATCGTTAATCGTCAACGCAATACGACGCAGCGTAATCGTTAGCGCGGCTCCGCGATGGAGGTTTCCCACCGACACACGAGCGACGAGAAATCGCAGAACATTATCAGAATTTACAGCGAGCATAACCTAATCCACGAGTTTTTTTACTCGGACGTTCGAAGCAGAAAACGAAGCATCGATCAAACCCGCTCACTCGCACATAAATCAGCGGGACGCGAAAGAGACAGGTGCAAGGACGGCCAGTCGATTTTACAAATGGGCGGAGCGGAGAGCTAGTGTCGACACGAAACAAAAGAGCGAAAAGGCAATAATAGCGGGTGCAAGGTGCAGCACGTCCGACAAAGACGGAGGATTGTTTTTTTAATAGCGAGGAAACGCTAAGGCGGACGGAAAATCTAGAAAGGTGGTAGGGAATCGCGCGTTTGAGGTACTTCATTAGCCGGACTATTTATTATGTAATGCAGCTTTCGTGGAGTTTGAAACGCCGAATCTATAATTAAACCGAGGAAATAGGACTTGCATGATTTCGCCTGGTGATTCATTTTAAAATTCATTTCACCCATGCCACGGGGAAATAAAAGAAATTGTAGTGTCAAATTAATGGCGAAAACGAAGTATTTTTCCTTCAACTTAGCGGAATATAAATGGATTTGCATTTTATATTTACTGGCGCTCGTAATGCGCAGCTTCTAGGAAAGCCGTTTTGCCATTTGATTTTTTTGAAGACTGAGCGAACGTAACGATGTTTGTGGAATTGTGTGATACAATAGAACGAGCTATTATTTTGTTGTGAAACTGTCCCACATTTTCGTGTTCACGACCACGATTCCTTTGCCTCGAAAAAACGGCCAGAATTATATTTGACATTTGGAGTGATTATACGGGCCGTGGGCCCGAACAATCTTACAATGGCGGCGGCGGACAATCGGAAATCGCTTCTAATAACGTGGTCACGTGATCCGTGCAATTGAATCCGTAACAAACGGAACAAATTGGTTAATTAAACATGTTTTTGAGCGATCCGAGCAATTTCCGTATCATGGCGGACGCTTTGAGTGACGCGGGCGGGTGCGGGGTGGCGCGGCTGCGGGGAGAGGAGGGGGGAGGGTCATGCTCCACGGTCACGAGCGCAAGATAAACCATTGTGCTGTGTTAAACCCCGAGCCCGGCCCGTTAACCGAATAGTCGTGTGGCTAACACTTTATTCAAATTTCGAATAGAACACCCATATTCTCATTCTTCTTCATCTGTGAAAGCCATTCCTGTTAGATTTGCCAGCATCGTTAATCTCCTAGGACTTATGTTTCTTTTTCAATTTCAAGTTACATGCAACTGACATGTAGTAAACTACTACTGCACTTTCCTAAAGCAAGCTATAGACTCTACTTCCTAAGAAGTTCCAAAAGGAAAATGTGCATTATTGCACTCCAAATCTGTAAATAATACATAATTATATATATATGAGAGACTGCATACAATTTTAACAAAACCGACAAAATTGTTTCTGCGACGATTCAAGTTATCACACTTTAAAACTAAAAAGTTTTAAATAAGCTGCGTGTACGTAGCCCGGCACTTAAAATTAGTGTTGCCGTAATAAGCCCAATTTAACCTCCCCTAATAATGGGAAATAGGCATGTGCGTGCAATTCGCGATTTTATACCGACTTAAATCACAAGATAATTGTTGTATCAAGTTTAAATAATAGGTTGTTACGCATTAAATTATTGCTTTGCCCCGACATGTCGACATGATTTTCACCTTTGAAATTACTCGCTTATAAAGAAAAAAACTCGCAAATTATGCGCTCTAATTTATGTAATTTATGAACAGCCGCGTCATACTGCGCGGTGTCGGCGAGAATAAGTTGTTAAACGTTTGTTGCCGAGTGATTCTGAATCGATTTTCTGGTGGTTTTTATTGTTTAAAAAAAACGAACGTTAGGTACTATGAATAGAAGGACCGTTACTATAAATAAATAAATAAAATAGCCTGTACAATTTGATTATAGAATGCCATCGAAAAAATCATGAATATAAAAGTATCAACAAAATATTATTATAGTTCTTTTTTATAATATTTTATTTTTTATTGCGACGAAAATTATGCAAATCGGACGTTAGCAAAATGACACTTTAAATAACTAATGAATGGCCATCGATCCACGTCGGCATAACATGTGTACGTAATCAAGATTTTTTTCTTCGAGACGTAAATTCCTCTTATTAATTAAACATTTTACTCTGTCTAAAATTACATGACTGCTATTGTAATTTATTAATGTGTAAATCGCTATAATGTTCAACACTATTTGTTATAGTCAACCTTTGTCATTGTATAAAGATTGGTCGCTGCTGAGCATTGGTGTCCTAACCCACATTTTTTGTTGTTAAATTTTTAATGCAGTCTTGTTCGAAAATATCATCTAAAGAACATTAAACTGCATTCATAATTCAATGCGTAATTTTTTGGGTTAGTACACGAATGCTTAACAGCGTCCAATCATGTGTCTCTCATCTATGTAAAAAAATATAACACCAAATACCAATTATATTTTTTTCCTAGATTATCTAAAAAAATTGTTTTGTTTCAGGTACGTACCCTTAGAATTACACGTTTCGGAGGTATTGTATAGTAGTTTTGTAGGTACTCGTACATGTCTTTTATTAGCTTCGTGCACATTTGTCGGTGACAATGGCAACACCGCTCGCAGCTGTCAAGTGCTGAAATAACGTAGTGTCGTGCCACGGTCGATAAAAACCACGAGGCGGAGATTTTAATCGATCGTCCGTCCGTCATCCGATACATGATGAAGACTGGCGCGGGGGACGACGATACCATCTGACGTACGGCCGACCGTTTATCTGCCGTATTTGTTTCTACAACTAATTACCACCGCGATACGTATCGCGCTAACGGCCGCTCCTATAGCTGATATTTAATTAAAATCGAAGTTAGGAATCAGCGATTCAAAAGGTTAGAAATGGAAAGTATAAATTACAATATATTAGAGCAGCATGGGCCGTTCTCTCCGGATACTTGGCTATTCTCCGGATCCCGCAGAATAGCAAATTATTGGTGACTTTTTCTGCAACGTCGAATAGTGCAGGAAGAAATCTGAACTCACGGGGCTCTCAAAAAATAATCGTGTATAAATACAGCGCACCCAGACGGAGTCGAGCGCCCAGCTTAGTGTATAATATTTATAAATGACATTTGATTCCCTCTGATTCGAATTTACGCGTCCGAGTCCGAGGGTCAGCTTGTTTTTTATTTTTGAACGCCCGGTGCTTGAGGGCTTAAGTTTCTGATGTGATCTCGGACGTCGCATACCGGACATATTTGATGTTATTTCTTGTTATTTTTTTCGACGGCCAGTATTTTGTTTTTTTCTGGTTCGACTGCGAGATAAATCCGATGGAACATGGAAGCGCATGGGTGGCAGTGGATCCATTATTACGGTAGACTTAATGTCGACTGTACGTAAATTCTCACTTGCAAATTTGACATTAAAGTCGCCGAGATAGGGGCGACATTCGCGCGGAGGCAGCTCGGTTTGCGTATGTAACTTGGATGCCGAGTTCTTTCACCGACAGAACAAGACAGGCGAGCGAGAATTAACGCGCTTTTAAATTGCGATCCTCGAGTACGACGTCACGGAATGTTCCCCGGATACCGGTCATTTTGTTAAGTTACGCGATGAAGATACACCGAGCCCGAGTATGTCCCCTACTATTTTTAGCTTTCGATAAAAAGCACTTACAATTCGCACCGAGTTTTGAAAGTTGCAGCGCAAACAAGAGTCGGGAGTCGACATTCAAACGCTCCGAGCCTCGTAAATGCTGCAACGTAATGCGCCTTGACTAGCAAAATCTAGCAATTCCTTCTTAAATAGATCGTACTCGGAGGCCTGAGTTATGACGTCAGGTGTCAGGCGGCGGTGACGTAGTGCGGGGGGGTCCGGCGGTGGTCGCACGCGCGTCACGTCGCCCGGCCGCGCCGCACAATGCCTGCGTTATTGTCCAACAATGCGTGAAATGCCCTGACAAACGATGACAGCCGCCCGCCGCCCGCCGCTTGCCGGCGTCCACCTCGGCGATTTATGACGCCGTATTACGAGATTTAATGACACCCCGGCGGGGAGGGGGCGCCCCGCGACCGACCGCGCTAAGAAGAATTAGCATACTCCAAGTACGTGTAAACAGCCGGCAATCTCGCCGCCGTCAGGCATCCGGCTCGAAGCGGCCAAATATTTGCGAGCGTCTCATAAATTCAGCGGCGCTCGTCCCACCAGGATAACATACATAATGCGCCGCTCTCGGATCGGTAAACATATTGTAATGGAAAACGCCGTCATTGTTTACACTTTATGATGTCCCGGTGTTGTAAACTGACGCGCCTTGGCCGCCCCGCTAAATGTTCATTTCCCGGGAAAACCATTTTCTAATCCCGTACGTCAGAATAGTTTACAGTCAGCGCTGTCCGGTCATTCTGCTAGCGTCCGCGTCACTGGCATAATAATGTCTATGTACCGACAAGTAGAGGTGCTCTACCTACTGCATACTTGCATAGTAACCATCCCCATGTATTTAATTTCACATATTTGTGTTTAGAATTTCCGAGTCCCTCGCATCTGCGTACATAATATGCACGTCAGCGTTTAGTGCGAAATCCGCAAGTTTATGAACGCAACAGCTGCGCCATCGCCATTCTGCATTTCGACTGAATTCCCGACGTCTTAATAACTATCTTTAGGCTGCGTGGAGGCAGTTAGCGCGGTAAAATATCGCGCTCGCTGCCTTTGCCGTACCTATTCTTGAATTGTAGGAATTCTCGCTCCATTTAGTCCAATTAACTACAAGACTATAAACATTCATCTGCGTATCGTGGACGACGTATTTATAAATATGCAAAAATGTTAAGACTACGTGTGTACTTGGCGACCTCGATGCCTTAAGAAAATTTACTACTTATATATAATAATATTATATGAGAAAAAGTCTTATGGCATTATTAATAGTAACGTTCCCGGTAAGTCGGCAAGTTTCCACCCCGGCCGGGAACTAAACACCGAAGTTACGACGCGCGACGGTAAGACGCACGTCGCGCACCTATTTCGTTCTAATCCGTTAAAATATTCTCCGGGCGTCGGTCGGTAAATCGCGCCCTTTGTACCGACCCGGCCCGGGTGCAGATAGCCAGAATTAAACTTGAATTTAAAACCATTTTATATTAGCCGAGCTTAGATCGGTCGGGCGCCGCGCGCGAGAGATAAGAGAATTGGCCTGTCAGGCACCGCATGATATATTTGACCAGCATTTCCATACCGCTCACCCCCGCCGCCCGTGCCCCGCGCCCCAACCCCGGCCCCTATTTTCATTTTGTACGTGTCTGCCTTTCTATATAATGTAACGTCGGATGAGGAAAAGCGAAGGTGTTTTTGATAGGAATTCCCGGCTGTCAAACGTTGACAAGGATGAGACTCCTTTATTGGGTCGCACAGCGCACTACGCTAGGAATTTATACGACTTTTATTTTTCCGTTTGTTGTATGACACGAAATAAAAGGGAAATATTAAGTATCTGCACCTAATTTCGTATTCGACGTTCTCGAATATCTCATCCGACAATAGGAGTTATTTTATGCAAAAATGTGATCTCGGGGAAAAGAATTCGCTTATTTGAATAATTAATGGCTTGTGACATTTTAAAAATAGAGTTCGTGAACCTCATACGAACGGGTTTTATTTGACCGTACGTGGCCGTTAGTCGCGGCCGCTATCACTCTCCAAAAACTGAGGCCGGCAACGTACCTGCAGCTCTTCTAATATTGCCAGTATCCATGGGCGACGGTAAGTAATTGTTTTCCATAAGGTGACCCATTTGCTCGTTTGCCCCCTTATTTTATTTAAAAAAACGGAGCACTCGAGGGACGCAATGCAGGCGGTTCGATTGCTCCGCGGGCCGCCGACGATCTGGCACTGCCAAATTTTTAATTATTCACAATGAGCTGGCGTGTAACCTCGTGGCAGTTAACGCCTCGTATAATGGCGGACGAGAGAGGAGTAATAACCCAGAAACGGCTCGTAAGTGTAATATCGGTATGTAGTTTTGGGTAAATTCTGAGCTTCGTCAGAGTTCGAAACAGTGGTTTTTTAGCGTAGACATAAAAATAAGGAATCATTCAATATTGAGCCATATAAGCTATAAGCACGGAAATGTATACGAATTACGACGTAGAAATTCAATAAAATATATATAGATAGGCAAATGTTAGTTATCAGTTTTTCAATTACACGTTTTAAACAATTTTAACGCTGAAATGGTACAGTAGCTCTACTATGAGTTTAAAGCTATAGTTTTTTCCGATACTCGATACCTACTACCGACTACGTAAATTTTTAGTATGGCGATTTTAGTTTCGCAACTAACCGCTAGAGGCGCTGTAATCGATATATCGTTTAAATGAGTATCGATAAATACTATAGCTTTAAACTCATGGTAGAGCTCCTGAATAGATGATAACACCATTCACAAAGTACTTTTCTAAAACTTTACATAAAACAAACGTAACAGGCTAAATCCACTTACTAGAAATATAATCAGCTAGTTAAACCAAATTAGTGGATAGATAATTTAAAGTGATTAGCATTTTTATCGACGAATTCGACGATCGTTACCTCAGTCTCCGGCACGAGCTACAGTTATCACTTCATTACACATCTCCTCGACTTTTATGATCGCCTGTTTATGTCACTTGAGACTTTCGATATTTAAACGATCGAAAATATTATTTAGACATTGTTTTTATCAAGCTGTAACTGTGTACGTGTGCATAAAAATACAAAATATATACGCAATAATAACAACGAAAACGTTTATTGGCTGTAAATAATAAAACTTTCGTAACGAATAAAACATTAATTGACAGAATCAATCACCCACCATCGCATGACCGCGAGTCGCGACCGTTCGCTGCTGACCTTATGTTTTATCGATGTCTTCATCGAAAATAGAAAAAATATATTTAGAATTATACCTCTATACGGGAGGGTTAATGCTAGGAGCGATTTATATATAAGTAGCATTAGCGCAGAGCTTTCACGATACCGGGGCTTCTGACAAAGCTCTTGGCGGCTTTCCAAGCGCTGACTCGCCGCCCGCCGCCCGCTAGATGTCGCCTTCGAAAGCTCGACTCCATCATAAGCTTTTAAATCTTACTTATATTAATAGAAGCGTTTAAATTGGGATTTTAATAAAGCACCTCGTGAAAAGCTTAATAAAAAGAAATTATGGCTACTTAGCGTACTTTTTGTCGGTAGTCGTGATAATGGTGGACTGTTTTCGACTAAGTATTATCCAGGCTATATCGGCTTATTTTCCCCAAAGTATGAGAATAGCAGAAATCACAAACTTGTAGACAGTGGATTTTATTTTTCAATGAAAGTGCCCCTCAGATTTAATATTCGATGCGTTTTTTATTTAAAGTCGTATCGAAGCGATCAGATTGGACTGAACTCTATTAAAACTTCTCCGGCCTGACGCACCTTGAACTGAAACGGTAAGCCGGCTGATTATCTTTTAAAAAGTTAGCCCGTCTTGACATTATCTGTGGCAGTGAATATCCAATTGAAAAAACTGACAGCCACTCACTGTATTTAATTGTTCTTTTTTGAAACACGAGTATATCTATAACTTTTTGGGTTCCGTAATCCTCAATAGGATTTTTAAGTCAAATTCAAAATGTTTAGTTCTTTTTACTTGTATTATTTGTTAAAACTCTTGAATATCCACTTAAGTTCTGTAATATATACTTTCATTGCATTTTTAACAGCTTTGCTCGACTCTATAGTCTACTATTCCTTATTTAGGTAATAGCAGCTGAACAGAGTAAACAGAGGGCCGGGAGTCGGGACCCTCATCAGTAATGACAAGTGCAAGGACAGACACACGGCAGCACCTGAGCCCAAATAATTAAAAAACCCCGCCCCGAGCCCGGCTTATAGTTAATACGTCATTCTGTTTCGTTATGAACGCTTAATCCCCCACTATACGTATTAAAAGCTTTAAATAGAAAATGCGGACCTCATTTCACATTTTCTACTTATGAGTTGTCAATGTTAATTTCCCTAAGAAGTGTACGCAACGTATGGCATTTTATTTAATGCTAGCACTCGGTGCTTATTTACGGCGGTGGTCGGCCAGTAAACCACAATTCAGAATTCAGTACGTTGCTGTAGGTCCAGTCGTCGATAGAGAGCCTTTCGACCATTGGCCCTTAGTTGTTTGCCTCTTTTACTGATAAAATGTTAGCATTTTATCAGTGCCAATATTTTCGAGAGCATGAACATTAAAGTCAATAGAAGAATTATATCTCTCCGGAGACGGATTTTAAGAGACATAATAAGACATAATGTATGGTAAAATTAAAAGTGAGGGTTAAATAAAACTGCAAGTGCAATAAACCAAGTTTTAAGAAAAATATGCACAAGAAATTCATAATCACGAGACATTAGGGAGACAATGCGCGCTGAAGTTTATAACAAAGACCGGCCCCAAAAACAATGGTACACGGGAAGAAAACAAAGACCCCGAAATTTACGTTTAAAAACAACGTAGATACCGTATCTATCCTATTTAGATATTAATCTAAACGAAAAAGCGATTCAAAATAGGCAACAAGCTAACAGTAGGGACGGGCGGGCGTTGTAATTGGCCATTTATCAAACTGCGAAGGGGTTAGCTCCCGCCGCCGCTGCGACCCTGGTGCGCAGGCTTAAACGAAACAAACAAACATACGGATTTGTATGTTGGGTACGTTCGGCTAATCCCTTCTTCAAAACAAAGCCTCTCCGAATTAAAATTGTGTGACGTCCGCCGCCGCGCCGCCCGCCCACCATTTTTGTGCGCATAAACTTCATTTTAGAAACCCGAACTGGACGAGGTAATTTTGGTAATTAAAGACTAATTACATCGACTAAGTCGAGTATTAAAATTCGCAGTGTCGTTCGAATTAATTGGATGTATGCGACCGCCGCTGACCTCTCCAACATAAAAAATATAAAACGTCGCATTAAACCATAGACAATATTTGCTTTACGCGCCGTATGCGAAAAAGGGCGGGTGCGTTATTAACGGCATTTTCGCAAAATAATCCATTCCCTAAACACACAGGTGGAGGAGCGGGACGGGGGCGGGGGTCCCCGGATAAACCAACATAAACCTGATTAAGCCCGGTTTTAAATTCAGCGTTTGGGTAATGAAACTTTCTTATCGGCGCCTCCTCGTTTTGAAATATGGCCGCCGAATATTTAGATTCCACTATTACGTTTATAATTACGGCTGCTTTAATTATAATATGTGGCTCGGTTAATTGCTCATGTTGTAGGTAGTTGTAACTCCTTTGAATATCTTTAATCGTTGATACAATCTGTTTCATGAATAAAATTATTTCATTTTGACCTACTCTATCATAGAGTAAACCTATTACTATGACATTGTTTACATTACCTCCATTAATTTCCATAGAATTACGTAGTAAGATTGTAATAAGTAATGTTATTTGAAACTCTTTTCCTCAAAAGTGGTTCCAGTACGTACTTACTGTGCGGTACTTTTCAAACCATATTCCAAAATGAAATTCGTTGTTTTCTTAATAAACATAAACTCTCGGCGTTATCTAAATGAAATAACAGCCAACAATTTGTCACCCGCGCCGCGCCGCCCGCGCCGTGCCTGTCAAAGGGTGAGTCCGTCTGCCAATCCGGCCGTGGATAATTTGAGCCTTTGTCTATGGTGTTGTGATCGGAAAAGTTAACTTGTAATCTCTATGGTTACGCTCTCGACGTAGACACGGATTATAACAACAGTAATGCCTCCTTTAATTGCTTTTGTATTTATTTGTTATGCTCATGTTTCGATAAGATAATTTGTGAGAATTCGTTGGGTATTTTATTTTGATGGTAAATCGGTCTTAACATTTTAATTTTGTTTTTGGTCGTGTATTATCCTTATATTGTATAATGTTTATTAGAATAACTATTTCGTGATAAGCTACAAATAATTTTAAATTACCATCTACAGTATTTCGGTGTGAATAATGTCTTCCTTAATTACGAATGATAATTATGTTACATTTAAAATTATGGATTGCTAATAATTATTAACCATCCGTAGCTCCTAACTAGGTGCTCGAGTTTACGACCGTTAACGTGTTGATTATTAACACCGTAAAAATGAAATGTTACAATAAAAAACGGACGTTTATTACGAGAACCCCGCGCCGAGAACAAATAATAAAACCTAGTTACCGTTCTGGACGATAATTACGCTAGTTCTATAAAAGCTAAACGCTTTTATGATCTCGCGAATTGCGCGGAGGCAGCGACCATTAAAATAGCCGCGATAGCTTTATTGAACTTCTCAGAAAATGATAAGGTGGATGGAGATAAGCGCCGAAACGGCGAGCCTACGAGCGCCGCGGCGTCGCATCACTATGCAAAATACACCTCTTAATTACTGTATCTCGGGCGCGATCTCGCTTAGATCGGTCGCGTTTCTTTCGAAACAATTATGTTAATGGCTCGTCGGCGGACATTATTTACAATTAAAGTGGCAGCGACGGTGGCGCGCACTGTCACGGCCGTCATAATCTGGCGCAGGGCTGTGCGGTGCGGGTCGAGGCGGGAATTAGACGGCGCGCGGCGGCACCTGCGCCTCGCCTTCTTTCGGAATTAACTCGCCGTGCCAACAATGGAGCCCGACCCGATAAACTTTTGCACTGTTATTTTTTCCTCCGTCTGCGGTGGCTATATTTCAAACTGTCATACTTAATCTTTTTATCAAAGTTTGCTAAACGCCGTAAGAAGTGCACCCGTCTACGGCGAACTCGTCTGCCCAGTAATTACGTTTCCTCCTATTTGCCGAGTTTTATTTTGAAATTAATAAGTTTCATGAGCTCCTTTGTTTTCGGATTCGTATTTAAACTTTTAAATTGAATCGTGTAATGGAACGTTCTTTTATTTTAAGTTCTTTTCGGTGTCACATAATTTAGTGCGCCTCCTTTGTTTTTAACATTACGCGGCTAACTTTTATTCGGAAAATAAGGCCATCCTAACTTCTCTTTCGATCGGCTTTGCCCTGCCGGAGGCTGGCAATTGATATCATCCCACCGCTAAATTAATTACCATTACAATAATATTATTTGAGCGAGTAATGTAAGCCTGTAATTCCGCGAGGGTTGTTACTCGTTAGCTATTCGCAGTACCAGGCGAGCAGCGGGGCCTAGCGTATAATTTATATTTAATTTAAACAAGACGACATTGCACATTGGTATTCGGAATACGAGTGCGTAATTAAAATTCCCGCCATGCTGCCCCCCTCTCCAGCCCGCACCCCGCCTCAGTTTTCGCGCCAATTTCAACGCGCCCGGAAATTAATTGTGACAGAAAGACGCGATGGTCACATCCGGTAACATTTCATTACGTGAAATCAGACGTGCATCATGCAAAAATTAACTTGTAATTTACTAAATGACATCCATCGAATTGAAAATTAAATAAAATATGCTCAGAGGAAATATACTATGTATCTACAAAGTATAAAATTTACATAGAAAATGAAGACATATATATAACCTGACCAAAACTCTCTAAATACTGTCGATTTATCTATTGAATCAAAAACGGTAAAAACAATTAATAAGTGTCAGGCTGCGCAGGTTTCGGTGTCAAGTTAAATTTGAGTTTTATCGGTTACATCTACGAGCTCGCTGGGTGTTATAGAGTATAGACCTTGCTGTATAGTGAATTTGATAATGCTATTATATCAACCTTCATTGTTATTTCCGGTTGAAAAGGTGGTTCTTATCTAGTCAGATTAGTTTTTGAACCGATGGTAGCTAGTAGGTAACGGTTTTAGATAATGTTTGCGTAAAATTAATTCTTAAATCTATCAATTGATTTTGACTTTATCCGTTAATGACGAAGATTTTTCTTTTAGAGCCATCGGATTTGATGACGATGTTCAAAATAGTAGAGTTGCGAATGTCCTCTATGAATAGAGTTATACGTCACCAATTATAGGTACTCATTCTTTCTTTCAGTTATTTTCTTCTAACTTAATGCTTTCTTCTAGTTGTTTCCATAAAAATATAGTCAGGAAGAAACATTTAGCGGAATCCCATTAGGGCTTTTGCGAAGGTTTTACGGTTGAGTCGAGGCTTCTTGCATTGTAGTTGTTCAGTCAGCGTGTCCTCAGCCGAGATACAGGACCGATAGTAGGGCTCAGTGGGAAGGGACACTATTATAAACACCTTAATGCTCAAGGAGACAGAAGTTATATTTTTAAATTTAGGAAAAATAGGTAAAATGAGGTATATTATACGCTCTTTATGTTTTTATGTATTTACTCCTATTATATGACATCTATAATCGCTGTGTTATCTTTGGACGCTTCGTCTTTTACGTATCGTTTTATAATCTTCTGACACTTTTTAGTTCGACCAAAGAGCATTACAAGTTCGTTATAATTTAAATCAATCGTTTACGTATTCATCTCCTAAAATTCAAAAAACAACTTTAGCCCTATTGATATCTTTATCGAATTGAATATTTACAGCAGCGGAATCGGAGGCTCACAGGAGAACAATGTGAGCTAGATCACGACATTCGATACGGAACAAAAGCCGCCATAAATAAAGGGATAAAAATTTTAAGGGCCGACGCCATTAGAGCCCTAACGAAAAGATTGAAGATTGCCACCGACGCAACCGTGCCGCGTGCGATAACTGATTCTAGATTTCAACTTTCTCCTGCTTTGTCTAAAATATATCGGAGAGCTACAGTGAAACCTTCCTAATGATATGGCTCCCTTCATCATAATATGCCCTTTTATAATTAAACGAAAGCAGTCAACTAATAATGATCGTTTATGTAATATTTTTCAAAGTAAATTTTCAAGGTGATTTACATAATTATTTATGAAACAGTGTATTTACTAAAACTTATGCTGAAACCATATGGAAACTAAAAATCCTCACTGATTCTTTCATTTGTAACTCATTCATTGCTAAGATTGTAATTAATGTGGAGTCACTCCTTTCTCCATGTGCTGGACAATAAATCTTCGAGTTACATCAAATTGGTGCAAGCGCGCCTTATCTCCATCTGCAGTCTCCAGTCCGCACATACATCATCTGTTATTATGAGATCACAATGTCTGTCTGTCTGTCACAACTCAATAATTGCGAAAAATACGCATTAAACGCATTATACTAAGTGCTTTATTACAATACCTATCTATTTTTCTTGTGAACCAGCGAAAGAAGTGTTATAAGTCAGAAACGTCATATTTTTTGCAATTTAAGACGCCGATATGGAATGTACTTCTTTTAATTGTTAGAAAAAGCCACTTAGCTCGATATTCCTACACAGTATGATTGATCGGACTGAAAAAATAATTTATTATTGTAATGAAGCCGTTTGCTAGTGCTTATTCCGTGCTCAAGCTGTTACACGCAGCGTAGAACGCTATGTCATCATAATCACTTCTTCAACAGAATATAGTGTGTTCAATAGGTATCTAATTAATAATTTTAATTCCTACACACTATCTACCTACCATGGCAATTGCGTGCTATGTGAATGGGAAATTATTTTATCCTAGCCTGTGTCTGCAGGTTTGCTTGCTTGTGGCTTACTTCTACCTCTATCTCTATCTTCTAATATTAGTCCTCTATCGAACCCTCGCCTTCTGTCTCCATCTATTCTATAAATATCGTTCCGGCATCGTGTAGTGTCGGTCACGTGATATTTACTACATTATATTCATTTTGCGCAATACGATCGCCAATTTCAGACATGCGTGAATACCTGGTGATAATGAGTTGCTGAATATTTAATATTGCGTTAAAGCCGACGTTGAAATAACGCAATTGCTCGGACAATATTAAAATATGTACAAAATATAATATTGTGTTGTCTACCATCGTGAAATGTGTGGAAATTATTCCCTTCAATCACAAAAAATATGTAATTTTTAGACTGAGCTTTAAAATTTTCGTGTGCTTCTTTGTCTTTTTAAGTTGTATACAAATATTGACAATTAAAGCTTAATAAAGCTTTGATTGTTATTATATGTATAATGATTAAATTGAAGCCTTTTTAAAAAAGTCTTCGTCCAAGTTATCATTACTTATCACGACGAAGTTCAAAAGCTTCTCTGTCCACTTACATATAGCTTTGCTTCTTTTGTTTGTTTGTTTGTTATAATATGTAACCCGTCATTTTTTTACTACGTCGATATAGCGATTGCAATTTGACTAAAAGCTCAAAATTATTATTCATCTTTTTTCATTTTATTGTGAAACTTTTATAATCAAATGCAATTATAATAATTGTATTCAAAAGTTGTATGTCCTAATCGTTAAGTTATACAGTTTCGTTAACAGTAAATGCGTCAGGCGACGCATATTTTTATATTACACACTCGATATGAAATTATCATATTCAAACGATTGAAAGCGAATCATAAATGCTAATAAACCGCCGATTATGAGTTATAGCCTTGCGGCCAACGGAGCGGCGGACATAGAGCTACAAAGTACAATTTATTTCACATGTCACAATCTTACTGAATGTTATTTTTTATCAATGAAACCTTACGAGTTACGTCACTTATTCAAATATTGATGACAAATATGTATATGCTAATCACTTTATCTATTACAAAATGGTAATAAGTCAAAGGTGCGCTTGCAACTTCCTGTGTTTTAGGCAACCTGCGTTTTGATCGCGATGGTTTAATGGACATAGTCGATTTAAAAGCTAGAGCTCGACAAGGCTTTAAATGAACGTGGCAAAAAAGGAACTAACGCTGTCATCATACAAAAACCCAATTTTTAACCGACTTCCAAAAACGAGGAGGTTATACGTTCGTCTGTAGATATGTTTTTTTTTATTATTCTAACAAGGAGTTCTTCGTGACTTTGCCCGCGTGTATCCCATTTTCCTCCTGGGAATGGATGTCCTCATGATAATATCATGCATCAGCTTTGATCTTAGTAAGGAACTAAGGAAAATATAATGTTTATTTTTTCAACCTCAATATTCATGTCACTTTATGAATAACCCTAGACTAAGCAAATTCTAAGTTATTATGAGAAATCTATTAACACCTCTCTCCTTCAAATCAGATCAGTTATCCAAACTACAACTACAGAACCAACATAGACACCAATTTAAAAACCATTTTAGACACATAACATTACATCTTCAATGCAGTCGGATAAAAACCCAGATCGATGAACGCCGAGAAACTTACGACTCTCACTTTCAAGAAAGGCTCGGTGTTCACAAGTTCAACAGTCAACACAACACACACAGGCACAGCACACAAAACCCAGATGAGTGTGACATTCACCCACATAGCGCAATAGGTAATTGTTACACGGCCGTGTCATTTCCATAAGCTTTGCCAAATTCCTAGCGCCAGATGCCGGCCGGATTACATAGAGAGTGCGAGTGCTAAATTATATTGTCTATTATATGGGTGGAGGGGGGTTTAATGATGTACGACAACCCCGTCTGATGCATACGCAGCAGTATCGAAATGGCAGTTCTTATGTTTCTAATTTCTATACTTAAATTAAACTAATTTTATAAGTAAATGGGGAAGAGTCTATGAATGTGTCTTATCACTTTTTTAAGCTTGAAACCGAACCGATGTTGGTGAGAATAGTTATGTCGCAAGGAATTCTGCGCAAACGATTTACTTCTTTTAACATAGCATCAAAAAAGTATGGTGGTTCTGAATTGCTCTGATTCTTATATTCGCAAATAGTGTTGCACGTTGCCGTCACACAGTGAGGAACGATTTACGTTTAAATCATTATAGTTTCTTAGGACCATTCACTACTGTTCTTTCAAAAACATTAATTCAATATTCAGTCGAGGATTTCCGCTTTACGGATAAAAAGGCTTCCTATGCCCAGCAGTGGGACATGTCACACGATAGATTGGCAACAAAACATCAGCGGTTTAACGATCAACTCCCAACGACATTAATGCTCCTTACGGCCCGGCTGCACCTGCGTGTATCGTCCGAAGCTTCGTGCAATGAGACGATACACGCAGATCGTCCAATAGTATCGGTTTTAGCGCGAAGCACCACGCATATGCGGTCGCGGCATTACAATAGCATAATGCCGGACATTACATCTCATAATAGTTTGCATATTAAAAAAATATATTAAATTAAATGTAAAAATAACAAGGGGGCATTGCGGAACGGCAACAGACAACAGTGTGCGTAATGACTAATGCGTATCCTTTACAGTTTACATCGTGGGTTTAGCGATTTTATATAACAAGGAAATAAAATAATATGTAGCTCCACTTCAAAATAATCGAATCGTAATTCGTACATACCTAATCTAGAATAAACAATATAAATATAATAATATCATTGATTTCTTTTAGCTATAACTTTTTTAAAGTTGTGGCTGACAACAGTGTGCGGCGCGGCGTAGGCATATTTACATCGTGGTTTAGCAATTTTAAATGACAAGGAAATAAAGCTCTCTTTTTCATAATTCCCCTCCCCTCCTGTTCATAATTTTTATTAATGATATTGACTCATGCTTTCACTACTCCCGATATCTATATTTTGCCGATGACATGAAAATTTTTCTGCCAATCTCATCACTCGCCGATACTGAGAAACTTAAAGCTGATCTGAGACGACTAGATTCCTATTGTGTTTCCAATAATTTAGACCTGAATCCCACTAAATGTTCCATTACTACATTTTCCAGAAAAAAGAACCCAGTCCTTGCTACATATCTTCTAAAAGGTCAAGTAATACCAAGATGTCATGTTGTGCGGGACCTTGGTGTCTATCACGATGAGAAACTAATGTTTGATGAACATATTGATAAAATCATAGCAAAGGCTTCAAAAGCCCTAGGCTTCATCATGAGGGTAAGTACTTCCTTCAAACTAGCAAAAACGTTAAAAATACTTTATTGTACCTTCGTTAGAAGCCATCTAGATTATTGCTCACAAGTGTGGAATCCTTGCTATAATAAGTACATTGATAGAATCGAAAAAATTCAGAAACGATTCTTGCGATTCTTATGTTATCGCCTTAAAATTGTTTACAACTCAGAAAACTACCTTGCCCTTTGCAGACAATTTCACATTTTGCCATTGTCTAAACGAAGACAAATCTCAGACTGCACTTTTATTCTAAAAATTATTAATAATGAGGTTGACTGTCCAGACCTTCTCCAAAAAATAAATTTTACTGTACCTTTCAGATCAAGAAGATACAATCCTCCACTCACCTGTGAAACCTACAACACTAACTATAGAGGTAACTCATTCCTGGTGCGAGCAAGCAGATCTTTTAATTCCCTTTGCAAAGAACTTAATTTAGATCCCTATACCACCAAAAGTACTAAACTTCGATCGGATTATAATAAGAGATTTTTTAGTGAGTGACTGATAGGATTACTTTATCAAAAAATTATATTTAATTTTTTCATATATTTTTTGTATAGATTATAGATAATATTGCGATCAACTAAATAAAGAAAATATGTATTATTGTAAATGTCACCGTAAGATACATATTATACTTATTTTATATTAAGAATAAGGATATAAATTATAATGTTGTATCAGTAGCTTTAATGTTGTGTGTAGTTTACTGTGAGG
>DWTA01000006.1:0-25152 GCA_018236805.1 Plebejus anna | reverse complement strand
GAAAATATACTTTAAATGGCAAAACAACGTTTGCCGGGACAGCTAGTTATAAATAAACTGAATACTCGCTAGAGGTTTGGAATAAAAAATAAAACTCCAGTGAAATATTTATTGACAACGATATCGCTTTATTGGATGCGGGCGAGGCGGAGGCTGCGAGCGCGGGAGTGCCGGTGATAAGGTGGATGGTGTGTCTCTGATGCCGCGGCCCCGCGCGCGCAGCCTCCCCCCCGCTACATACATACTCCACGGAAATAAATATATATAAATATCAACAAATTATAAAATATCCCTTTGGTAAAAACATTAAGAATACTAGAGTGTATATTTTTTTGGGCATTACATTTTTTTACAGCTTCATTGTCTCGCTGTTAACACTGCTATTGTATAAAAACTTGATCAGTACAGTCCGTTTTTTTTGTAGTGGAACGTTTAGAATTCGCTTTCGGGCGCCAGGTCGAACCTTGGTGGGAAGGTGCCCATACCGTCGAAGGCCGAGTGGCGCGGACGTGGGGGCTGGAAAGAAGAATCACATGTGAGTATAACGAAGTGTGATAAAGATGTGACAGATATGAAAATGATAGGATCAGATAATCAACTAGGTATAGAATGAAAGGATCATTATCATACTTTTTTGCTAAGGTTAACTAAGTTTGTTAAATTAAGGGTTGTAGCTAGTTTAAATGAAAAATAAATAGTTTCAAAACTTGGAACTTCAAATGATGTGAGAGGTATTAATGATGACTTAAGTGAATAACTAGCGATGCTTAAAATAACATTTAAAAGTAAACTAAGGACAAATAAAATAAAAAATAAATCTGCTATTCTATGGAACTAAACCTATAGACAAAACTTACTTTGAAGTATAATAATATTTATTCACGTGAACCATGCAGGATACATGCTAAAAATCTAACGGTCCCCTTTATATTCATGCTTTAAACATTTCATCAATAATAATTAATTCATTTGTGGCTGGGTTTATTTTGACATTTGGTTCATTGCATCCCCAATGAATGGTTTGTAACAACAATCAACACTGTTTTTGGTGTTGTTTCATTTGTTTCTTACAGGGGTCACCACAACTTACATGTATCCAGTGTAGATCTATGGACGCCCTTTAACGGACGCCTATGACAATAGAAAATCATTTTAGTTATTTGTGAATTATTGTGTTTTTCGGGGGTGCGGAGTTTTAGTGCGGATACTGCATTTCGTGTTTTTGTGTCAACCCTATTAATACGCGTTAGTGTAAAGCTAACTATATTTGTCTTGTATATTGATAAAAAGCATCGTTTTGTCAAGCGGGGTTTAATGGTTATAGCTATAACAGACAACTTACTGCCGGACTGACTCCTCTCGCCGCAGAGCCCGCGCGTCCCTTTCCACGGAATTTGCTGATGGCCTGTTCAGCCAGGTCTGCTCTTTCCTCAGCCTCCTCCAACTCCTGCTGCGCCTTGCGGAACTTAGCCAAGTTGAGGGCGGCGATTTCTTCCGCCTCCTCGATCTGCCTCTTGTAGGTCTTGATCTTCTGTTGGAGTTTGTCGACGAGGTCCTGCATGCGTTCGTGGTTCTTGCGGTCCTCCTCGGCTTGGAAGGTCAACTCCTTGATACGCCTCTCGGACTTGCGCAGGTTCTTCTGTGCGTCCGCGTGCCGTCTCTGTTCTCCGTCGAGCTCGTTCTCGAGCTCCCTCACTCTCTGTTCCAGTTTCTGGATGGCCTTCTTGCCTCCTTTGAGTGCGTTGGCCTCGGCCTCGTCTAACCTAACTTGCAGTTCCTTGATTTGTTGTTCAAGGGCCTTACGGAGTTTCTCCTGTGTCTGTGCGTGTTCCTGTTCGGCACGGAGCTCATCTGCTAACCTAGCGGCGTCGACCATGGCCTTCTTCGCCTTTTCCTCGGAGTTCTTGGCCTCGTTCAGGAGCTCATCGAGATCTGAATGCAGGGTCTGTAATTCAGTCTCAAGTTTCCTCTTGGCGGCAGACAACGATGCGCTCTGGGCAGAGAGCTCGTTGAGCTGTTCGTGAGCATCACCAAGCTCTTGTTCGGCCTGGCGACGAGCACGGTCGGCCTGCTCCAATAAGGTACGGGACTCTTCGAGCTCGTTCTGGAGGGCATTGGCACGACGTTCTGAGATACCGAGCTGTTCGCGAGCATCGTCACGAGCACGCTGTTCCTCTTCGAGGGCGGTCTGCAGGTCCTTGATCTGTTGCTGGTAACGTTTGATATTCTTCTGTGCCTCAGCGTTAGCCTTGTTAGCGTGGTCAAGAGCGATTTCAAGCTCATTGATGTCGGCTTCGAGCTTCTTCTTCATGCGCAGGGCCTCAGCCTTACCCTTGGCTTCGGCTTCGAGGGAAGCTTGCATGGAGTCGAGGGCGCGTTGGTGGTTCTTGCGTGTGTTTTCGAATTCCTCCTCCTTCTCTTGTATCCTCCTGTCGATTTCTTGTCTGACCTGAGACAGCTCAAGTTGAGCACGGAGGACCTTGTTTTCTTCCTGTTCAAGAGCGGCTTCAGCTTCCTCGAGAGCAGCTTGGAGTTCGTCCTTCTCGGCTTCAAGACGCTTCCTGGCCTTCTCGATTTCGTGAATGTTGCGGCCACCTTCACCAATTTGGTCGAGCAAGTCCTTGACTTCGTCAGCGAGGTTCTTGTTCTCACGGCGGACGGCCTCGAGCTGTTCTTGGCCTTCTTCGTAAGCACCCTTAAGGCGGAACAGTTCAGTGGAATAGTTGCGGCACTCCTTCTGGCTGGCATCAAGCTCAGCAGCGAGGTCGTCAACCTTGAGTTTCCATTCACCGATGATCTTGTCAAAGGCCTTCTGTTTCTTCTCGGCGGCGTTAGCGATAGCGGTGGCACGGTCGACCTCAAGTTGCAGGTCTTCGACTTCAGTCGCAAGGCGTTGCTTGGTCTTTTCAAGGGCAACAACCTTCTGGTTGAGAGATTCGATGGTCTCCTCGGCTTCTGCAAGACGAGCTTGGAGCTTACGTTTGGCTTCCTCGAGTTCCTCAGAGCGAGCGACACCCTCGGACTCGTATTTGGAGCGCCACAGTTGAGCCTCAGCGTTGGCCTTGGACAGTTGGCGTTGCAGGTCAGCCTTGCCCTCAGCTTCCTCCTCAACTTGTTCGCGGATGTTGTCGAGGTCGTGCTCCAAGTTGCGGAACTTGCCAAGAAGGGTAGCGCGTTCCTGATGAGAAATTATTTCATTAGAACATTGTATTCAAAAATTATAATTTGTATTTTGATTTCAATATAAAATTCAAAATAATTATACTAACCCTGGATTCCTCATCAGCGAGCCTCTTGGTGTCTTCCAGTTGAGTGGTAAGGGAGACCTTGATCTTGGAGAGCTGTGACACCTGCGACTCAGCCTCCTCAAGTTGACGAAGCAGGTCGGAGTTCTCGATGGACAGCTTCTTCTTGGCGGCATCTAGGTCGTTGAGGGTGCGGTTAGCCTCATCAGCTCTAGACTGAACGTCGTTGAGTTGGTGTTGCAGTTGCTTGACGATCTTCTCCTGGGCAGCCTGGGTGAATAAAAATAAGATTAGTATCGTACAAAATCCTACATTAATTAAAAAAAATATTATTGGCTGTAATTACTAAGTTAAAGTCACTCGTTTTGAATGTTTGAGACTTTTGGAAAACGAATTTTGTAATTCATAAGGTTTTTCTAATTGGATTATTATTATTATATTTTATGATTTAGAAGTATACAGTTAAGGAAAGGCAAACAAAGGGATTAGAATTAAATTCTGAAAATACGTTGTGATTAAAGTCGATTTATTATGATTTTTGAATTAATGATTTTATTGTTATGATATTATTTTATTTAATGAGATCAATTAATCATAAGTTATGAGGTCATGCATAAGTCCAAATTAATTATTAATTTATTATTTTATTACTAACACAATTAGCGTTAATGCACTTATTGGATGTTACAGAAGTCATTATTGAAGCTAGTAGTTCGTATGTCTGCAGTTGTGTTTATATACAATAGTATATATTCGTCATAATCTCGCTAAAAAGCTGCAAAGCGTTCACTATTTTTTGGCAACACATTTTTTCTTTTATAATTTTGTACCTTTTCGTTGGACAAGTGGTCGAGACCGGCGCGAAGATCATTAACTTCGCTAAAGAATTGAGAACGCTCTTTCTCAGCCCTGGGTGGATAAAATATAAAATATTTAATACCTATATCAAAATTTGGAAACACATATTTGGGCCAATAGAATTTCGACTGGATATAGTGTTTAAAGTGTGTGTTACACTGGAACAAAGGGAATCATGCAACACCCCGGGTGGTAGACATGCCTCAGTAGATGACATGTTACCTTCTCCCTCGCTACTTGATCGACAGCAGCGCGCGTGTTGTTAAGCTCATTGTAGCAAGACGCACGGTCATGTTCTGCCCTAAATTTTTATGTTTATATATTAATATACTTATAAAAACTCATTTCGTATCGAATAAATAACCAATACAAACTATTATTCAAATTGAATTAGCACGTGATACGGTGCTAAGAAATGTCTTATAATATATATATATAAAAGATCCCAAAACATTTTGGAGTTTGTATAATATCTAAAATATTATTAAATCAGGAGAAAAAATTACTTCTGAAACTTAAGATATAAGTAATACTCACTTGGCCTTGAGTTTGTTGAGCTGGTCGAGTTGCTCACCCATCTCAGCAACAGCATCGTTGTGCTTCTTGCGGAGGTTGGCGAGGGTGGACTCGTGCTGGATGTTGGCCTCCTCCAAGTCGCGGCGGAGCTTGCTGAGCTCAGCCTCACGCTTCTTGTTCAGCTCAATCTGGGCTGAAGTGGCGCCACCGGCCTCCTCCAGACGCTCACCCAGCTCCTCGAGCTCGCGGGCGAGGTCGGCACGTTGTTTCTCGGCCTTGGCGCGGGCTTGACGTTCCGATTCGACTTCCTCCTCGAGTTCCTCGATGCGGGCCTGCAGTTCCTTGATCTGTTTCTGGTGCTTGCTGACCAGAGATTGTTCGTCTTCGAGTTTGGCCGTGAGAGATGAGATTTCCTTGTCCTTGCGTTGAATTGTCTGTTCGAGTTCCTTTTTATTGCGTTCGAGGTCGGATACGGCTTCCTGAGTGAGCTTGAGGTCGCCTTCCACCTTCCTCCTCTGCTTCTCGACGTCGGCGCGCAGCTTCTTCTCGCGCTCGAGGGAGTCCTCCAGCTCGTCGAGGGTCTGCTCGAGCTTCTGCTTGACCTTGTTGAGGTGGTTGACCTTGTCCTCGGCCGCCTGCAGCTCTTCGGACGTCTTCTGGTTTGATTCGCCCTGAAGTTTCTTCTCCTTGTTCAACTTGTTGATAAGCTCGTCCTGGTGGGCGATCTCGTCGTTCAAGTTGCGGATCTGGTGGTCCTTGGTGGCCTTGTCCTGTTCGGCCTTCTGGACGGACAGTTCGAGGTCCTCGACATCCTTCTTCAGTCCGGAGACCTCCTGCTCCAGCTTCTTCTTAGCCTGGAACAGCTGGTTGCGGGCATCCTCCTCCTGGGTGAGGCGGTCTTGGGTGTCCTAAAATAAAAACGAATTTATGTTAAAGTATAAAAAATAGAACGCATGTAAAAATAAAAGTTAGTGTTACATCGTAAAGGCGGGCATCTGGTTCAAATCAATCGACACCTACTCCTCGTAATAACTATTATTGTTTGCAATAAAATCGTGCACTTTATTGACGTGCAATTTATTTTCACCACTCTCAAATAAAGTTTCTGCTATTTAAACAAGAAACAATTTAAAATATACTTTAATTTTCAACTATGCTTCTATTTTTCCTTCTAGTTTTATTATTGAAGAAATATATTTCACTATTATATTTTAGAAAAGTTTAAAACTATTTAATACTGATAAAATAATATTAATTTTATCATTTAAAATGTAATGAAGATATTTAAACTTAGTTATTTCTTAGAACAAAATTAGAAACTTATTTGATTCACTTTAAATCAGTTCATTATAACTACAACCAGCCTATAACACGTATCAAATAATGTCAACTTACCCTAAGTTGGCTCTCAAGATCGGCCTTCTGCGCCTGGAGTTTGGCAGCGCGCTCCTGGGTCTCAGAGAGGGAGCCCTTCTCGCCCTCGAGGTTGGCAAGCAGCGCCTGCTTCTCCTCGAGCAGCTTGGCGTTGAGGGCCTCAACCTCCTTGCGGAGTTTCTCCTCCTTCTCGAAGGCTTCCTGGGCCTTCTGCGCCTTCTCCTCGAGTTTCTGTAAAATCACCTCACTATCAACACCGTCCCACTTGGTCACGTACGCCGCCATGATCTACCCCTAATGTGATATCATCAAATTAACTAAGTACTCTACGTCGATCGTTCGGATAGGAAGGGTGGTGCGCGCGCCGCAAACCACTTCGCTACTGAGTGGCGCTGGAGTTTTCCAACGCTCGCCGCCCCCGCACCATCGCGGATAAAAATCGCCTGGAGTGGGGCGGAATCCAGAAATGGCCGGCAGGTGCGCCGGTGTCACGTAACCGCAGGTGGGCGCGGTCGCCGCTATTTATACACCCTTGATTCACACGTTATAAGCGCCGAGGTGCTTTATGGGTCAGCACTCAGCTCGATGATCGCAACAGGTGAACTCACCGCGATCTCATCCTCGACGCGGGTGACGTTGAGGAGGGGCTTGACCTTCTGCCACAGCTTCCACCAGGGCCAGGTGCGGAGCTGCAAGTATTTGCGCAAGTTGCGTTGGACAACTTGGAGAGACAATCTAGAAAAGTTTTACGTGTTAATTCTTTTATCGAAAATTGTAGAAAAATTAAATCACGAATTCCGTCTATGGAATTATTTTATAATTTAAATAATATATATTTAATATATTTTATGTGTATTCGAATTTTGAAAAACATTTAAGGACAATTTTTGTTTTTTACCTAAGGAAACGATTTTTTAAGTATTATGATTCAGGTGATACCATTAAGTTGTTACCTATAAAATTAATAAAGACAGTTGTAAAAAAATAATTATTATGATTTTATGTACGTACCTCTGTTCTTGCAGCTTCTTGAAGTCCTTACGTGAGAGGTAACCACGGATGTAGGCCTGGAGCCAAGATACGATCTTGGAAAGCCTGTCATCACGCAGCTCTTCCATCTGACCCAGGACACCAGCGCGGAAGAATACCTGCTCACCCATAGCGACCATGATTAGTAAGGAGTCTCGGAGGAAAAATAATAAATAAAATTTGAATGCATAAATTTACTATTGAAAGAAAACTTACAGCCTTTACAAAAAATTAAATATATTTTGTTAAAATTTTAATATTTAGTAACTACAAAATTAAAATTAAGGAAACGTTAACCAATATTAATCAGATGAAGAAAGACAATGAAAGGATAGAGTAAGAGTATTAATATTTACAAATATTACAGCGTTACTCATGCAAATAGCTCTACCTTGGTCTTTCCGAGCCTGAAAGACTCCGAGTCCAAACCGGTTTGTTCAAGGATAACCGCGGTGGCTTTTTCAGGGGTAATTGGCTCTTTGATGAGGTTCGGGCACAGAATTTTGTATCTGCGTTTAAGGAGGACACAAAAGATGAAAACAATATAGGTGCAAATGAACGGGAACGGGAAAACAAAACTCGAGCCTAGTGGCTTGGGCTCGAGGGACCAGCCTCCATATTAAAGGTTTACTGGCCCAGGATTGAGGTAAAACATACTAACTACAGGGGTACTACTAAATCCTAAAGCGCAACGATCCGATCTGTAACTGGGGATCGTCAGTACCAAACCGCTATCTACTATAACGTCAGACATGCCTTGGTATGACCGAGACGGTAAGACTCGGGATCCAAGCCAGTAGATTCCAGGATAACTTGAGCGATTTTCTTAGGATCGGTCTCTTTTGCGGCAGCGGCGGGATTGAGGATCTTGTAGCTATGTTATTGAAATAATATAAACAAAATGATAAAGGTCTGCTTAAATGTACCATTATAAAAACATCCAACGCAATACATTGGACTGAGGTAAAAAATCTTATGAATAAAAAACATGATTTGTATTTTTCATGTTCAAATGTTCGAATGTTTTACAGATAGTTTTAGGTACTATCTGCTGTTATAAAAATATATAGGCCTAAAATGATTTAGACCCTTAGGGAAACTTTTGAAAAACTCTATTCTTTAGAGTTTAAAATGTTCTTTCACACTTAATACTTTATAGTTGCACTCCCTTGCCTTCGTATGTCCTATACGGTAGCTTTCTGGGTCAAGCCCAATCGATTCAAAACATTTCCTAGCGGCCTCTTTAGGGTCCTCTTCTGCTGCCATGATTGCTGGTGCAAGAATCATGTAACTGTCCATTAATTAAAGAACAGTTAAAGTAATGTGCCATATCCAAAATATAATATTCATGTTTCATAAAATCCTAAGCTGTGTTACTCATTAGTCATAACACTCATAACTCAAAACATATGTTATTGACGTCATATTATAGGATCCGTGAGCGTCGAACGAAAATAACCCGCTCCAAGAATCTTCCAGACATGAAAAATTTTGTTGATGATTATGTTTTCCTACGTGATGACCTAATAAATTTATTTTTATAGCGTAAATTAATTTGCTATATGCTAACCGATTTATAGGCGGACGACGTCCGTAAATTTTTTTATGGAGACTTCGTGATAACTTACCGGAGCTTGAAGTCAGGGTAGACCATCCTGTTGGGGAAACCTTTACGGCAAATACGGATACCTTCCAACACACCGTTACAGGTGAGCTGGTGCATCACAAGGTGGGAGTCGATAAGACCTAAAAGGCGAAAGCAGGACATGTATCTCGTGACCAAGATCATTTCATTGTAAATGATTTAGGACGAAGAGATTTAGTTTCATATCTATGAAACTAAATCTCTTCCTTCTAGTATCTACTAGAAGGAAGATCAGATATGCGAATTTTAATTAGCACTGAAAATAATTTTAATAAACTGACCCAAATTTTAAAGTAGGAGATATGTTTAAGATTCCGGTAAGTGTCTAAATATATTTCGTCCACTCAACACCTACAGAAATATTTTCTAATCGTGAGTAATAAGCCCGTGGGTGTTAAATTCGAAAGCATTTCTGGATGTTGCAATTTAAAATAAACTCTGATAAATAAATACACAGTTGCTGTAACGCGCGGTGTTGAAATCTGTTTTCAGACGAAATATTTTGGTCGGATTCGTAACGCTCTTAACAGAATTGCATACACACTTTGGTATCTTTATATATTTCCAACATTAAAATTTAATTACAAAGGTATTTCATGTATTTAAACTATTTGTTTTTTGGGGACTATTGGGAACATTTTTAGTATTTGGCAAAATTGACATGAATGATCATTCTAAGTATCAACATAACATTTTCAACAGAATTGAACATCTATGTAAAAAAATATATTATATGTGACCATATATATGATGAAATGTTAAAAATAATATAAAACGTACCAGGCTGTTTCAATTCGTTGGGGATGATACAACGGACGAAGTGAGGCTGGGTTGATCTCAGGGTGGTCATCAGGTTGTTAAGTTGTTCCTAAACATAAGTCCAAAATTAATTTCATCGTTCCTTGGGGTGAGTTTGGCAAAAACTACATATTTCAAATAATAACATAAATCCTTAATACACAAATGATGGAGAAGTATTCGTAGGTCGAAACATATAAAGCGATGAATTTGGAAGTATTATTGTGAAACATATAGGA
The DNA here is from genome assembly GCA_018236805.1 of Plebejus anna. Taxonomy (NCBI): domain Eukaryota; kingdom Metazoa; phylum Arthropoda; class Insecta; order Lepidoptera; family Lycaenidae; genus Plebejus; species Plebejus anna. Next base: position 15,448 of record DWTA01000006.1, on the reverse strand, counting down.
TTAGAAAAAAAACACACTCAAAAACATGTTAGGTGTATGAAACAAAGCGTTGTAAACTCTGCGGAAATAATGATCTTCCTGGAAAACTGGATATCGAATTTTGACGTACCGAGGTATTTAAGTACGTATAATGAATGTTCAATATATCACAACATTTAGATGAGGAAATTTCACCTCATCGTTGTGAAAATAATGATCTGATCTGAAAAACTATTTCGCTTACAGAATAGTTATCAACACTGTTGAATTTTTAACAACATTTGGGGATTAAATATACAAAAAATAAATAAATAATAACAAATATAGATGTACCCTGTAGGCGGAGGAGACAGTAGCAAAACCACCTCCCTTCTTAGCACGGCCTCCTATGGATGTACAGTAACAAGTAACGGTTAATGCTAATCTAGTACATATAAACAAAGACTATCATCTACATATTGGCCGTACTCTCCGTCGTCGACATGAGCTGTGCTGTAAAACGTACACGAACATGGATAGACAATAGACAAAGATGAAAGCGCCGGGGCCGACACATATTTCTCTATCAATAATTACAAAGATTATAACAAAACTATTTCTAGCGATAAAAGAGAGTATAGTTTCGTTATAAGCGTAAAAGATTTAACGAATTTCAGTCGTTTTGACTTATATAAAAGTACAAAATAATGTGGCAACCCCCTTGTAAGTAGAGATAGACGAGGACAAAAGCCACGTGACAGAAGCAAATTTTTGTCATGTGTTCCATTTTACCCTGTAGAGTGATGACACGGTCTGGAAGGCAGAACCCTTAGCACGCTTGCCTCCAGCTCCTAATTTGTTCAAAACAATTTTGTCAGAAGAGGAATTGAAATTTGATGATTTCAATGATATTCTAATGGTAATGCTCGATGTCTATAATCGAGTTGATGGAAATTTTGATGATACTACACTGATATTCTGATTTGAAATTGCATAAAGTTTTTATATGCAATAATTGTACGTTCACAGAAGTAGTGACAGCTCATGAGAATAATTCTTGGAATAAAAACGACTTACATGTCCTGGAGATTATGGATGCTTAATCAAAATATCAATATCATTTCCTGTGATGCCTTAAGCTTCAAGGAATTTTAAGTAAGTTTCAATTGTCAATAGTAGTTGTTTGATATAACGAATGCTACGTACCCTTGCCACCACCACCGGCAGCGGCGGCATCACCGGACTGTCCGGGGTGATCAGCGAAGATCTCCACCAGCAGTTTGTTGGATCCCTTCTTGAACTGGTCTACGACGGTGTCGTTAAGAGGGTCCTTGTTCTTCTCAAGCCATCCGGTGATGTTGTAACCGACCTGTTTTGGGATGATAAAGTTATTAGTCAGACATTCAGTTCTTAAATTTTTATTTCAATCTTTTCTGTTACTTGACTTTCAATTTCTTTAAAGTTGGTAGTACGATATTGACATTTCGAAAATCTGTAATTTAGATGAGAGGATTCATAAATTGTAGTAGTAGGACCGTAACTAAGGATAGAACTTAAAAGGTTAAAAATATAAAGAGGTGGAGAAAATAATTATGATTATGAAATCTGTACTTACATTACCGGCGTAGTGACCAATGGCGAAGTGAGCGGCTTGGCAGCCAGGCTTGGGAGGTTTGGGCTTCAGGTAAGGAGCAGACTTGCCCAAGTGGTTGTTGTTCAACTTCTCAACGAATGTCTGGTCGGTGGCTTTCGGGAACATAGACTCTTCCTCAAGGATGGAGAGGATACCCATAGGCTGAAATCGGACGAATAAGATTAGGACCATGTCAGCGACATCAAGGCTGTCTTGCTATTGGTAGTTTTTTGAAATAGTAATTTTTAACTGTATTGAATTTAAAAATATATTTTTTTATGAAATTTGAAATCAATTCTTCTAAACTTACCCTCACTTACCAAAGCAATTAAAATTGAATATCTAATTTACATATTTTTGTACAAACTTTTACATGAATTTTACAGAGATCCTTAAGTAAATCTTAAAACTAAGAGCATTTGTTGTTACAAAGCGACATGCAATTTTGTAAACAGTTGTAAGTGTAATAAAGTATACTAGTATATCAATATATTTGCGTGTATCAAACTGCGTTAGCACATAATAATATGTTGTGTTATGAAAAATATAAAATATACTTACTTTCAGTACTAAATTACGAGTTAAAATATAAAATTAAATATAAATAAGCGTATTATTCTTAACATTTCCAAAAACTAGGCAATACTACGTATGCGCCTACAATAACATTTCATGTCGCGATACTAAAAGTGAATTCAATGATACTTCTGAAAATGAAAGAAATGAAATAGCGATCGAAGACTCGAAAGCTACTGAAGCCGAATTTGATACGCGCGGGGAAGGGACTCAGCCAGCAGTATACTTAGCACTTGCAGGCGTATGAAAGGCGTCAAATCTCAATGTCCAGCCTGAAGCCTCCTCTATCTATTCGCGGCCCTATAGCCTCAAGCTACATATGTTACTCGTCTAATACCTTTTCTATTAAATTTATAGTCGGTTGGAGATCCATACCAAAATCTATAAATTCCCATATGATCCCTTCTCTTTCATATTCTTCTTGTTCTAGGACGAACATGAAATGATTAAAGTACTGTTGTAATTTTTCGTTCGTAAAGTTAATACAGAGTTGATTAAATCCGTTCATCTGCAGTGGTGACATGAAAAAAATATTCAAGTAACTCGTTAAAATACTTGTATTGCTTCGTTTTTTGTAGAGTCTGTGAGTGTATTGTTGCGTTCGATTAAGTATAGATACAGAAGAAAAGAAAAGTTACACACTTTAGGTCACACAACACAGGTAATTGCTTTGAAGAGTCGACCGAGTAAAACCTTTCCAATTTCCGTAATTTTATGTAATTTTGAAATTAATTTAGAAAGGAGAATTTAGACGGCTTTACTCGGCGACTATGGCGAGCTGCAAGCGTTCATTGTTGCGTTTCCGCCATATACCTTTTCAATAAGGTCAATGCAATTTTGGAGATCCATGCCAAAATCAATGAAGGTCCATTCAATGCCTTCGCGTTGGTATTCTTCTTGTTCCAACACGAACATGTGGTGGTTAAAGAACTGCTGGAGTTTCTCGTTGGTGAAGTTAATGCAGAGTTGTTCAAAACCGTTGAACTGCCGGGAGATAATTAATGAAAGGGTTAGGGTAGAAGAGATAGATATTAATAGGACGTGGTGTATTCCGGGTGTATTCTGGTTACGGATTTTGTTCCGTAGGTAGGTCCTAAAAAAGAAAGTGCAAGAAGAGGATATCGGGGCCGCATCTATTCCATAGACGGCCTCGGTGAACAAACGGGTGTGTTGGATATCCAGGCGACTGGAGGACCAGTGTGTCGATTTACCTTCTCGATCAAGTCAATACAAGCGAGTAAGTCCATTCCAAAATCGATGAAGGTCCACGAGATACCCTCCTTCTTGTATTCCTCTTGTTCGAGGACAAACATGTGGTGGTTAAAGAATTGCTGGAGCTTCTCATTGGTGAAATTAATGCAGAGTTGCTCGAAACCGTTGTACTTTTATAAACAATACGAAAACAAGGTGAATGTGTGGAAAAAACAAAAGTGAAAAAACTTAAAAATAGGTGGTGCCAGTGGAAAATTTTGAAAAAGAACTCGATAACACCCAACGGTTTGCGTGGTTTTGGGGTATTCTTCACCCGGTATACCTTTTCAATGAGTTCAATACAGGCTAGAAGATCCATTCCAAAGTCAATGAACTCCCATACAATGCCTTCTTTGGTATACTCTTGTTGCTCCAATACAAACATATGGTGGTTGAAGAATTGTTGCAACCTCTCATTTGTGAAGTTAATACAAAGTTGTTCGAACCCATTATACTAAGAAATCAAATTAAATTATAAACAAAATTTTGAGAAACAACCAAACAATAATAGTGGCTATTCCTTTTCGAGTTATGAATATACTGAAATAAATAATAATAAATTTTGTGACCTAAAGAAATAAATACAAAAAATACAATGATTTTAAATTACTCTAATTTAATTGTTTCGCTTCTTTATATTAAGGAGCATAGGCCTTCCTTTTTGAATAATTAATATAATAGTATGGTAATATTTATAGGTAAATAAAATAATATTAAAAATTGATACCCCTCAGTAGGAATTCAAGTTTCCTGAGCTAACAATCATACATACATATCACCGTCGAATGCTTACAACACATTCAAATAATTACTTTCAAAGTAATCATCATGATTTAATCTGCAATGATATTTCTCTGAAGCATCAGAGAAATATCATCAGTCCCCGATACTCACGTCAAAGATCTCGAAACCAGCAATATCCAGTACACCGATGAAGTGCTGTCTCTTCTGCTTGGTGTCTAGGGTCTCGTTACACTTCTTCACCAGCCACTTGAACAGACGATCGAAGATACCCTTGCAAAGGGCACCCACGGAGTTGGTGACCTGGTCCTTGCCTTGACCCTTGGTGACGAACTCGTTACCGACTTTGATACGCGGCTTGAGCAAGTTCTTGTACAGGTCAGCGCAGTCGACGCCGAGAAGAGTGGCGACTTTTTGACCATCCTGGAAGTAACAGAAAAGTATTATGAAATAGGTGAATTAACATCATCAAAAGAAGAATGCGTGCACGGTTTCTTATGTGAAAAAGTAAAAACTAAAGTTAAGGAAAACTTTTGTAGAGTAAACTTTGGAATAATTTTATCAGATATTCAAATGATTCAAATTATGAATAACAACAATTAGGAAGGTCCATAAGAAAGGAAGGAATATATTATGAGCAAAAATATTATATGATCTGTACTGAAAATATTGAGGAAAAAGATATATTTACCTCAGTACCGTCGGCCTCAGCCTGTTCCTCGCGACCCCTCTGCTTGAACTTCATGCAACCCATGTGCATGACGGCGGCGGTGATCTTGTATACGTTGTCCTTCTCCTCTTGGGTGAAGCCCAGAATGTCGAAGGCTTGCTATAATACGAAAAATGTATTAGAACATTTCATACTAAAAAAAGGTGCGTTGTTATATAAAATGGAGTGTTGAAGAATTAGGCTTTATTTTTTAAGAATTAATTTTGAAATGTTTCTGAAGAATTAACGTTTGGATGTTTTGAGATACATGCACCACTTACCTGACTTTTTACATATTAGTACCAGAAATAGTTATGCTGCTTAGGTCATTTTACACTGTACACCTATAATTGCACAGATATTTTGTAGACCCCCGAATTTGTTGGACAATATTTTTAAGTAACTTAAAACTATCAATATTACAATGTCCCTTTTTATTTCAAGGAACCTATTCTATTAAAATAAGAAAGGTAGGAATTTATGCTATTAATTTATAATTTATGCTATTAATTTATAATTTCTCATATCCATTCTTTGGACTTTTAGACATATTATATTTATTTAGTATGACTCTATATGGGACATCGACAAGACCTTCCAAGACAATTGTGGATATTTTAACTGACAATAATCCATCCCTTGGATTTTATCAACATTCTTACTAAGTTTAGCGTCCATCGCTGCTAGGGGGAACTCGACATGTATGCGTACTACAATACAACTTACATCAGTTAAAGTACATTCCTCGCCGTCATCGACGTTGGGAATTGTAATCTTACCCTGGGAGACGTTATGGTAATCGTATATGTCGTTGGACAACATAGTCATCTCTGTAGATTAAACAACTTCATTTAGTGACAAAGTTTTACCCCTTGCACCTAGTTCCCTGACCTACACCTCATCCTCCTATGTATTCTGTCAAGACGTTTATTTATTACCGTTATGGGGTGCAAGTGCTGGAGATGAGGGAACTCCCGGTGGTTCATTCTGTGCATCATGCTGACTTGACCTCTAGCACGGAGCGAGCATGCTATGTGTATGTCAGATAATGTCGGCAAACAATAAACCGCGGCAAGTAAGACGCACGCTCCCTGCGTAGGTTCGAGACTTACGACCGTGAGATCGAACTGTTCCGCATCGTTAACGCCCGGTATCCGAGTCTTCCCTTGACTTATGAGGGGATAGTCCGAAATGCGGTTGCTAATCATCGTTAACTCTGCAAATTTCAAATTATCTGACATATACATGCAACGACTTAAATGGTCGAAAGCAGAACAAGCATAGAGAAAGTGATAGACAAAACAAAGGAAAAGACGAGCCAGTTGTCACATTCTGGACTCACGTCTGTCAGTTTCATTTCTTCACCGTCGTCAACTCCGGGGATCACGGTCTTGCCTTGGGCGACGATGTTGTAGTCATTGATGTCGTTAGACAACAAACATTTGGCTATAAAACGACATTGGTCACATTCAGGTGGATATACACATTCAGGGTGCTATCGGACTAAAATCTAGGGGTACATGCTTTTGGTGGGAGACACATAATATTACATCTCGTTTCCGCTCTGAGGCGAGATGTTCAATTGTTCACCAATCGATTGTATGCGAGAGGTATACAAGGAAAACAAAACACTTGGGCACGTCTTTCAAGCCTTCGTTTCTTGGAAGGCTGAACTTACATCGGTTAAAGTACATTCCTCTCCGTCATCTACGTTGGGGATGGTAGTTTTTCCTTGCGATATGATGTAATAGTCATATACGTCATTTGACAGCATACACATCTCTAAAGTTAAATTATATGTTAATATTATTTTTCTCAGAATACAATATTGAGAACCATAATAAATGTATTTAAAAATTATTACCATTTTTTAAATCTGTAATATCAATGTAAAGTGCTTGATCGAAGAACAAATATAACTTATTTAAAACAACAGGTTCTCTTTGATACGAAGGAAGTATACATTACCTTTAAGACCAGGTACAGAGCCGGACATCATCTGGTAGAAGATGTGGTAGGAACGCTCGAGAGCCTGTTGAGAGATGACACGGGCCTTCTCTAGCAGATCTACAGAATAATAAATAAAGTTTACTTAAAGTTTTAAAATTCTGTTTTAGAACAGAGGTACTTTGTACTTGTTTTGAGAATGTCTCAGGCAATAGTCCATATAGACATTTTAAGATAAACAGTTTAAGAGCTTTAGTCTAGACTCTAGCGAGTAGAGCATTTAAATAAGAGAACTGTTCGTAAATCACAATGGATTCTTGGTCTTATTTTTATTAATCTTTGAAAGGGTTGAACAAAAAGTTTTAAACTTACAAGTTTCGATATCAGCACCAGCCAGTTTTCCAGATGGGCCGAAGTGGATACGGATGAATTTACCCTGGGCGAGAAAGAAAATAACAATTAATACGGCACAGGAAAACATAATATTCGAATTTCCGGGTGTAATGTTTTTCTTTTTTTAAATCTTGAAAGAAGTCTCAAAATTGCAAAATTCATATGAGTTACGCATTTTACATAAGTCATCATAATGTTACCTATATTCTTTATTATAATATCAATAATAAATTCATTTTTATTTATCACACTAAAAAAACATATGTAAATAACATTTTAAACTTTATATTTTAACTATAGAAATTATTTATATTCAAGTAGGTAATATTAAAAAATTTGTTTTGGTATCAAAACAAAACATCAAAATAGAAGACCGTTCTATATTAGAATTAAGCACGTGTATAAACACTATTGATAAGAATAATTGGGAATGCATTCCATTACATATTGAGATAAATGATTTTGGCACTGTTACTAAAACAAAAGTGGTTGATGCATATGAACGGCTAATTTTAAGTACCATAGATGCAGATAATGCTAGAAATTACCAACCACCATTTAGAATAAAAGTCCATTTATACTTGTATATATAAAAAAACTCTAAACAGTTAAAAAAGTAGGTACAAGTATAGGAGATGTATAAATATGCTGTATTATCGCTAACAGCTGTTACTTATAGACGAACTAGCATATTTATTTATTATTAAAATAATAAGGGCCTATTTCACCACTTCCTGATAAAGTGCTGGATAAGCTATCCTTTGACAGATTCTCCATACTCTATCTGTCAAGTTAAGTTGAGGATAGACTATCCGGCAAGATGGTCAAGATCAAGATAGTCTTCATCAAGAAGTGGTGAAACAGGACCTTAAAGTAATGTAAATAAGTATAAGATAATCAAATTATAAGATATACTTACGAAACGGGAAGAGTTGTCGTTACGGACGGTCTTGGCGTTACCGAAGGCTTCAAGCACAGGGTTAGTTTGGACGACCTGGTCCTCGAGGGAGCCCTTCTTCTCCTGAGACGGGTCCTTCTTCTGGGAGGCACCGACGGTGGCGAAGTACGCAATTACCTTCTTCGTGTTCTCAGTCTTTCCGGCACCAGACTCTCCGCTGTAGATTGGGAAGTTCATTTAGATGACATTTTCGTGAAGAGGAATCTTCCTGGATTATGGATGGTTTTTATTACGCTTTTGATGCTTTCAGAAAATTCCTGGGTTGTGGATGAAGTACAGATAGTTTTTTCTACTTCTAATACTTTCTTGGGACATTACAATTTTAAACTTATACTTTTTTTCGTTATCATGATGATACTCTAAATTTCAAATTCATGGATTTGATTTTCAAGTTTAAAAATCGATATTTTGATTTTACCAAGGAAACAACAAAGTTGAACTTACGTAATCAACATAGATTGATTCTCGTGGTTGGTTAACATATTGACGTAAGCGCCATCGGAAATGGCGAAGATGTGGGGTGGCACCTCCGAACGGCGCTTGCCTCGGTACAGCTTGGCGCATCGGAACGTGTACACGGGGAATCTCTTGTAAGGGTTGATAGCCACACAGAAGAGACCCGAGTACGTCTGTATGAAGAAACAGTGATAAAACCAAGAATGAATAAGGTGGTGGTGTGTCTTTTAAATTTGATGTCTTTGAAATTTTGATATCAGGAAATATTGAAATAAGAGGTTGTGCAGAATTTCCTTCTACCACCAGGTAGAGGGAAATCATAGATCCAACTTTTGTGGATATTATTGTACATGCTATACAAACAATATCAATGAAGATACTACAAATCAAACAAATAAACTAATATGCCGTTATAGTCGTTTTGGTAATTGATAGTGAAAATTTTCCAAATCAAATTTTTGTGAGCAGTAGTAGACGTACGACAAAAATATGTGTAAGTATTCCTTTTCAATTACATTCAAAACAACATATAACCGCAAAATAGTTTACACACCCTAAATCATATAAAAATACTTTAATTAACACAGATATAGTATTTTTATAATACTTTATAATATCTCCGCAAAAATGTTAAATTTTCCACTTGATTTTTTATTGTTTTAATTAAAATAGTTCAAACAAACAATCCTTAAAATGGCGTATTTAATTGTGGAATATTTAGCACACATGACACAAAGAAAATCCAAAGAAACTCCTAGGAAAAAAAGAAGAGCTAGGGCATTTCATAAGCCTTTGTAGCTCAAAAGAGAGAAGAAATTTCTATTCTGGAAAACAATTAAAACACAACAACTATAAAACCTATTCTAAAAGAAAACACGTAAACAAAGTCCTGGACGCCTTGAAGTCCATTCACCGTCTTGTCCTGTGTAGAAGGTTTCAAGTACGGCTGGAGTGATGATGGGGGATGGTGATGATGAAAATGATGACTAGGAAAACCTATCAAATTATATGTTCATTTGTATCCTTTTCGGAAAGAATGAGGAACTTTATATAAATGTGAGACATATTTTGTTTTAAGTCTCAATTATAGTTTTTCAATATGTAATTGAGCTTTATAATCATTAATCAGAATTATGTCTCGGCTATATTATATAGTAAATAAACAACTGATAATGTGATAGTGATCGTAATTTAACTATGTGATTATTTAAACTTAAAACATTTCTTACAAAACTATCGACCTAGAAAACAAAGCAACTTGCTATTTTCAGAACCTCTCAATCCTTAATATAAACAAAAATGTACTCGATTATACCGAGCATTTACAATAATTGATAATCATAATAAATCTTTCATCAAATGAAAGCGAACTATTTATAACCGCAATAGAGTTGGCGGATGAATTATATATATTTAAAAATAGCCACATCAAAGGAGATGTATTCTTACGAGTATATTATATGAATGTTGGAGATTTTCCAATGAGGATCGATGAAGGAAGGAAGAGGCATGCAAACTGCAACGCTGCAACTCCTGACCAGCCGACTTACGTAAATGAGCTTATGGTAATATCTCTGCTTCAAGTTATATAATACAGAAGCGTCGTTGAGGTATGTCAAGTTGGACATGTCCTCACATTTTTCGTATTTGGGCGGGTTGACTTGAGCTACCAGGTCCTTTTTGAAGTCTTTTGTCTGCGGGAGAGATATCGTTATGAGTATTAGTGTAAGGGTAAAGGCGCTCGGCGCGCCTACTTACGTAGATCAGTTTCGCATAGTATCGCTGTCGGAGATTATGGAGTACGGCAGCGTCGTTTAGGTAGGTGAGGTCGGCCATGTCCTCGACTTTCTCGAATTTCGGCGGGTTAACTTGAGAGATCAGCTCTTTTTTTAATGTCTTTTCCTGCTCATTAAATACACATTAAAATCATTATCACTATTTCATGTCAATGACCACCTTTAGCACATTTAATTTACATCATGTTTCTGAATTGTTGAATTTTTCAAATTCTATTCACTTTATTGTTAAAATTTATTCAGTGACAATAATTAAATTAATGACGTCTTGTGTATAAACAAATCATTCATTATCTCGTTTAATTACTAAAGTTCAATTGTTATAAAAGTTGCATGTATGCAATTCTTTAATTTTTCAAATTGCATTTGTTTTAATTTAATTGTTCTTATATAATATTGTAATTAATAAAATATTTTTAAAGTTTGTATGATATCTTCTCATCATGTTTATTAGTCTCGTTCAAGTTCTTGCATAAAGGGGTCATTGAACCTTGACTTTACTTTTCTAACACAATAAAATCATGAAACTAATTAAATCCATCATCAATATTTAACTTAACTTCAACTTAAATTGTTTCGTCATACTATATCATTTGTATCCACTCGTCTGGAACATAGGCCTCCTTTTCACTTGTAAATATTTACATTTTGGAAGAAAATATTTAAGGTTCCTTGAACTCGATTAGATACTTATAAAGATCCATAATTACCTCGCCACCGGGCAAGCTGACGGTCACAAGGTCGCCCTTGGTGGCCTTAATTTCGCCCTGCAAGAAGCCCTCCTTCTCGTCGGGTACCCAGCAAGCCTTCTTGCCATCGTACGGCTTGCTCTGGTCGATACGTTTCTGTTCCAGAGAAACGAACAGGTACGGGGTGGGATCGGGGTCCTCGCCCTCTTGAGCTACTGGCTTCGGCATTTCGGAGGGCTAACGAGACTTTGGGCTTGTCGAGACACGAGAACGCAGCCCTGGAGCCTTCCTGCGGGTCGGAGGAACACTGAGTTAGCGCGCGGCCTGCGGGCTGCGGCGCGGCTATTTGTGGCGTAACCCGAGAGCCGGTCGGAGCCGAGCCAGAGCCGTTTGCGTAACGCCGGCCCCGGCGGCTAGCGCCGACTCGCCGGTTACGTCACAGGTATTCGCCTGGAGCGCCGCCAACCGGATCGCGGATCGTCGCTTATTGTCTTTTATGGCAATGGTTGATGGCAACAATTTGTGACGATACTTCGCATTCACGCGTCAAAAAACTCGGCAGCGTCGATCGCATCAACTGAAATGTCCTCTATCGCGTATCACTGAACCGTTTCCACATCCATCACCATAACGATAAACAAACGATCATCACTTCACAATCCACTGTCCGGAGGCGGCGCGGCGCGCACGTACGTGCGTGCGTACTTACGTTTGAAGCCGTTCTGACCGGCGGCGGGGCGCGCGGGTGCTTTTTATACGCGCAACACGACACCACCGCGCCCGAGCGCCCCATTTTAGGCGGATGTCAGTGTCCCGGCTTCTATACTTTCGGCTGAGCTTGGCTTTCACTCGCGCGGACGCCGCCGATGCGCGCGCGCCGCTCATGCTGATCGTATGCACCGGAGATGGACCAATCAAAATCCCAATAAATCGTAATTCGAACGCCGTGTTTACGGCCGAGTAATTAATTAAAAAAACATGAATGAAATAATCAAGGTGAAAAAAAGAAGTCTGCAGGCGTAAATATTTATTGTGTCGATAATTTTTCGCGGATACGTTCCGTCTCAGATTTTCTCCAGCCTCCTCGCTCCAAGAATTCTCCATGAAGTGATGATGTTCGTCAGCCGGGCCGCGTTATATAGTCATACTATCTGTTTATCTCTAGTCCTGGTGCAGTCGGAAAATAAATGTGCCACTTTCGTGTCTCCGGACCCACACCCACCGCGTTTTAAATACCTCGCATTAATTTAGGTTTATTAATGTGGCGCTATTTCTAGATTTGCGCTTCCTGCATTTATTTTGTATCATGTTTCGTCGCTATTTAAGATTTTACACTCGAAATCGCGATAGCACAGTCACCTGCATTTATAAAAAGTATATTTTCTTGTTTGACGAAATATTTTTAGTTTGTTTACGTTGACTCTGCTGGACCGTGATGATCGATGAGTGCATAGCTTTTAATACCATATAAATTTTAGACCATATTACTTAGATATTTATTATTTTAATATTAGATATTTTCATGGATCTACAAAATTTTGCAACAAAATCAAATAATATTTTAACAAACATAAAAAATGCAACAAAATCATTACACACAAATCACTCTTTTCTACTTTATGGTGTAAATTGGAGTCGAATAAGAGGCGAAAACATACAGAATTATAAACACACGATAAACGTTTCAGCCCCAACACTAAACAGTCGGAAACTGTCTGTAAATTACACCCAAATCTTTTGAAAGAATCGTAAAAGTTTTATTATATTTTAAACCGGGATTTTTAATTTATTTGTACTTTTATAGGTTCTGCAAAATTAATTATAATGAAACTAGATGTGGTCTTCAACTTTAGGTAGAAATTAGTTGACCATTTTCTACATATTATAAATATATTCTTTCTGGGACCTATTAAGAACTCTATAAATTTAATATAATCGATTCAAAGTTGTACGACAAAGTCAGACATATTTTGTTTTTATATTAGTATATTGAGCGATAACTTTTGCATCTTTTATGTTAACACTTAATACAAGAGTGGGGTTTCAATCTGCATACGATAACAACAGAAATTTTAACTGATAAGCATCAACATTTTCATAAAATCTTCGGTAAAGAAGTAATGAACCGGAATTATAGGCCAGCAACGCACCTGCAGCTCTCTTCTGATGTTTCGAGTGGCCATGGGCGACGGTATTTGCTTACCATCAGGTGATCCGTTTGCTCGTTTGCCCCCTTAATTAATAAAAATCCGTTGGAAATAACAACTCGCCGAAAGTCTAAGGAAAACGTAAACTTAATTTTATTTAGATTACACATTAATTAGCTATAATGTCTGTGAAGTTGTGATCGCTAATTGCAGACTCCGGTTTATCGCCAGATATTTATCATTTGGAATAGGGTTGGTGCGATAGAGATTCTAACAGTTTATTCTCGTGTTATCAACAATTATCAATAATTGTAAATTGCGACTACGTTAAATAACTTTTGCATGCCCCAAGTGGCTTATGTACTGCAACTTAACTGAAAGTAAGACCTATAATATCTACAGACATCATTATGCAAAATAAATGATTTGATTTAAAATAATAGTGTATAAAAATTCCTAAATATATACACATTTTGTTAAACACTAACATTGCCTTTAATATGGATTAATGAAAAGACTATGTTTTAAATCTATAACAATAAAAAAAATTGTTTTTTTACACAACATTATTGTTTTCCGTCTTTTTTTTGTATTGATAATTAAAGATTTTTGTACAAAATATACCAGATAATTCGAAAAATGAGTTTTTATTAAAATTAAGATATTATTAATTCTATCACCAATAATTAGCAAAGAAACAAAAGGGGTGAAAGATTTTGAAGCTACGTGCTACGCAACGCTTAGCGGCCACAGCTACGGCGTAGCGCTACGGAGCTATGCCGTAGAAGGCTACAGTAAGCGCTTAGTTTTGCTTCGAATTTTAAACTAAAATTTACGAACTGATCCGGCATACGTTGTTTTAACGGGGTGTTATTACTTTGGGCATTGAAAATAGATGTTGGTGCATTTTCAGACTGCCCGGTAACGCCACAAAATTTTAACAAAATCGGGCTAGTAGTTTTAGAAGAGTTTGGCAACGAGCTACGACACGAGTTTTTTTATGAGAGATAATACTATCATATAATATACCAATATTATAAATGCGAAAGTGTGTCTGTCAGCCTGTCTGTCTCTCTGTTACCTCTTCACGCTCAAACCGCTGAACCGATTTTGCTGAAATTTGGTATGCAGATACTTTGAGTCCCGGCAAAGGACAAAGGATACTTTTAATCCCGGAAAAATGTACGGTTCCCGCGCGATAAACTAATTTAGGCGCAACGGAGTCGCGGGCGTCATCTAGTTAGTAAATAATTGAGAAAAGTATCGAATACATTATTAATGAGCTAGTGGTAGCCCTGCTTTAATTAGATCTCGTTCGAACTTCCAGCAGAATCGATGAAACATAGCAACGTAATTATACCGAATTATATGACGCTACTATCATATTATGTAAGAGTAAATATATGAGTACTATGTTATAGTAATTACTACTAAATTCATTATACTATGTTATATTAATTACTACTAAATTCATTAGGATGGTGTGCAGCGAAAATTATTTGACTATCTACTGGCTGGACCGATTTAAATGAAATTTGGCACATGAATTGTTCGTAGGCTGGATTATTAACGTTTTATTCTATAGCAATGTTTTGTTTCTTATTTACTATTCAACTGCAACATAATTAAATTAATCTTAGACCGCATGTAACGTACGACGATGATAATAAGTGTGATCAGATAATTTTAAATAGCATAGCAATGTAAACTTGTCAGTGCATTGTGTTTCATGGAAACGACTAAATTTTTCCACCGTATGAACGCTTTACACCACATTAATCTGGGCCCGTGGTAACGACGGACAATATAATAATAATATACTATACATATTATCTTAAAGATTTGTATTATACTCATATTCAATGCTCATTTGATTCCTGATTGCAGAACATTAAAAACTTTTGCACTCCCAGGATTAGAACCCGCGACTTCTGGCGTGAGCGTTGACGAGCTATTCATTATACCACAGCTAAGGTCTTAAATTATATTTCCTGTTTTTGTGCAAGTAATGTGGGAGCACACCGCTCCATGTGACGACAGACCTTGGATGTGGAGCAAGAATCTATCACCACCTGCCTGCCAAAAATGCGCGTCCATGTTGATTATCGTTTCTTCTGTCGCTTTCTTACTAACCGACTTAAAAAAAGGAGGTTATCATTTCGACGCGTATGTATGTAATATTTCCAGAACTGCC